>APFE030908230.1:0-48028 GCA_000404065.3 Pinus taeda | reverse complement strand
AGTTTGCAAAGTGTGCCATTGAGGCAGGTGGTTGGGATAATCCCTAGCCCCTAGCCACCTCAGTTCACATAGGACCATAGGCGGAGGGGCCAATGGGCTAGTCCTTAGCCCAATCCATGGCCACAACACCCAAGCATAATACCATCGAAGCCCGATGCAAAAGACAGAAGGTGAAAAACTAGAGGGGGCCAGCCCTAGGGTCATATGACCCCATATATGACCATGGGCATTGAAAATTAGAGTGGGCTAGGCTAGGGGGGACAACGCCAAGGCCACATGGTGAACCATAGAACCGGGGCCATAAAAAACCAAAGGGCCCAAAGTTAGGTTGTAGAATCTCGACTTCCTATGTAGTCATATCTGTGCCACATGACCAGAATTTTCAAGAAAAGGGGCTTAATGGGCGGACTAACCATCCTACAATTTCGCTCATCAGGTGGGATTGTATGCCAGATTTTCGCGTCGGTTCCGGGTGTGGGCCGAATTGGATGATGATTAGTTGTGTAATTGCACAAAAACTGGAAACAAACATAACTTACTATAGTTTTGGCCAAATGAGGTTTAGAAAGAACCTAGATGGGGGTTTTTGACAATGATGGATCCATAGGAGACATCAATTTTGATATTTGAGCTATGTAAAATCATGTAAATACAATTTTGATCACTTAATGAAAGAGGGCCTGCATTGGAAGCTCGACCAAGAGATGTAGCCCAAGAGAAGGGTGAACTCCTTTATCATGTTCTGCATTATGTGTTTTAGATATGCTTATTTTGTCTCTATTTGGCTGTAAATTATGGTTAAATTCACTTGTTTAATGTGTTTAGTAAATTGATCCTCTACCCAAAACACATAATTTTCACTTACAAATTGGTAAAAATCTTCAAGTTTACATATTCATATCAGTCAACTTCTTCGGAATTTGATAAGGAATCTCCTTTAGTACACAATAATAATTTGCAGATCACTTTGATCAAACCACCTTTGGAAGGTTGGGTCTAGTTTTTAGAAAAGAAAGGTAGCTTTTAGGATCAACCCTAATTTGGATGATTCTCTTCTCTATTTGTGTCTTTTGTCCCTTTATGTTTACTTTTCTATTCTATGTACCATTCATCTCTGCTTTCATATCACTAGTATAGGGAAAATTGTTCCAGAAAAAGATTCATAATAGAAAGTGATGTAATTTTTTTATGTTTGATCAAAAGAGCTTTTAGACTTAACAAAAAAAACTTTACACTTTATTTATAGAAATTTAATCATCCTAGATCCATCTTAATTCTGGATCTATCAAGAGAGATCAAATCTCTCAAATGTGAAAATATTTCCTTACATTTTTCACTCAAAAAAGAAGCTTTTGCCTCAAAATATTTTATCTGCCTAGACACTTGATAGATATAGAATTAAGATGATTGTAGACTAGTTATTTATAAAGTGAGTTTCCAACAAATTAAGTGTTATATGTATTTGGAAATATGTGATGCAAGAGGTGGTTATTTATGAAGTGAGTTTCCAACAAGTTAAGTGTTATATGTATTTGGAAAGATGTGATGCAAGAAGTGGTGAGTGTAGAAATTTCTACAAATCTAGCTTTGATATCATGTAGATATTTCTACAAATCTAACTTCGATACCATGTAGAAATTCCTTATAGATTCAAATTGCAGATTGTAATATGCTAAAACAATTGGGTTGAATTTACTCTACTCATCAGCAGAAACAATAAACAATCGATGAAATCATGAAGCATAAAAGAGAAAGAATTCTATCAAACATAACACAATAAGTTTCTTGGGAAAGCCATAAAAAATTCCTGATATCTATATATTGCATTAATTAGAAAATATGAAATATTACAATGCTCTTCTAAAGCCCAAGCAACCTCTGCACTATCTCTATCTATCTCACTACTAACTTGTGGATAAGCTTCTCTTGTCACACATTTCTCTCACAATATCCACGCACAAACTTGTGCTTCCTATTGCCTTGTCTCACCAACTCGTGCTCACCAAAACAATGATTAAATGTGTGCCTTTATTCCTCCTTTTAAAGGAATTTCGATGGCTAAAATTAGTGATTTTTCTAATTAAAGAATGGTTTATTTTAAACCTTCTTCTAACTGCATGCATCATCTGTTTAATTTATATGATTTTACAACTTATAGCACATTGTCCCTCAACTCCAATGTCAAGTGTGTATTTCTCTGATCTGACATGCATGAGTTAATTATGAGTGAAGCTTCAGTTTATTGGTTGATCAATGTTGGTTACGGCCCACTACTAGATCTCCCACTAATTCCTCCATCGGTTGGAACTAGTTTAACTGAATTTAACTCAGTTATGTTGAATTAAATAATTACAACTCAACCTAGGCCCCTAAAATTTAGGAACCAATCTACATGACTCTAGATAAACTATGAACTCGAATTAACTGAGCCAACAAAGTCAAATTAACTTAGGTAACTATTACAAGTTGTCATGAGAATTATAATTAGAATTTAATTCAAGGAAAAAATAGATTAGGATTTTTCTTCATGCTATTTTTAACATTTCTTGTTGTTATTTTCAACACTCCCTCTCAACAAGAAAGGAATTCAACTCTATCCCTATCGAGTACCTTTGTAATGTTCGGCATGCAACTCTTCTCATTGTTGTTGTTGTTACTGCAACATCTGGAACTGAAAAGCGTCCAAAAAATAAACTGAATCAGTTGTGTTTGCAACTATCTATTGGGAAAACTATGTTTTTTCTAACTCTGCTACTAAGCCTTCCTACTATGCTTACAACACTGATCTGCATTCCTCAATATTTGACTGACATTGATCCTCCTGCTACTGAATATTGTGGGGCCTCGTAGCAAGGTAATGATCCATTAGAAAAACACATCTCAATGGACCCTACCTAAATTCCTGCAACTCTTGGGACTATTGTTTCATATCGCCCCACCTCACACTTGGAGCTATAGTTGCCTGTGCTCCCTCCCTACTAGAGGTCTCCTCTTAAGTGGATGTCTCCAATCAGTCTCCTCTCTGCTTCTCCAATTGTGGTTGCTCCACAACTTGTTGAGGTTTCTTCTAAGGCTGCATGTTGAGAGGTAATTCAATATCCCTCTCAACCAACAAGTCTCTAGCCATTGCGTTGCTCCTCAATACTTTGCATGCATGAGCTAGATTTTATCTACTCATACTAATGTTGCTACTACTCTGTTGTTGCTTCCGCACTGCTGCTGCAACTACTACAATAATGAGTATGATCTCCCCAAATCTTGAAGTATTAGCTTCCATAGGGTTTCGCCATCTGAAACTCGACTCCCTCTGAGTCTCGATCTCCTCGTGGGAAATATCTCTACTCCTCAGTCTACCCATATATATGATCACATCTCCTTTTCGTGCCACTAAGCACTGACTTGCTGATCTGCCCACTATCAGCCTTCTAGCTCCATTAAGAAGTCTGCACATAAGGTCTTCTGGATCTGCCCTAAACTAGAGCTCCATCAATATGCAAGGACAACTATGAAATATTCTCTTCTATTGTGATTTTAGCTCTGATACCATACAAAAATTTCTACAAATCTAGCTTTGATACCATGTAGATATTTCTACAAATCTAGCTTTGATATCATGTAGAAATTCCTTATAGATTCAAACTATAGATTGTAATATTCTAAAACAATTGACTTGAATCTACTCTACTTATCAGCAAAAACAATAAACGATTGATGAAATCACCAAGCATTAAAGAGAAATAATTCTACCACACATAACAAATAATTCCTGGGGGAAAGCCTCAGCTAAAAACCCTTGTTATATGTATATTGCATTAGTCAGAAGATATGAGAAGATTATAATTATTTTCTCAAGCCCAAGCAACCTTTGCACTATCTCTATCTATCTCACTACTAACTTGTGCACAAGCTTCTCTTGGCACACCTTTCTCTCGCAAGATCCATTCACAAACTTGTGCTTACTATTGCTTGGTCTCACCAACTCGTGCTCACCAAAGTAATGATTAAACTTGTGCCTTCATTCCTCTTTTTAAAGACAATTCGAATGGCTAAAATTAACGAGTTTTCTAATTAATGAATGATTTATTTTAGGCCTTCTTCTGACTGCATGCATCATTTGTTTAATTTTAGATGATTTACAACTACTTCAGGTTACAACCCACTACTAGATCTCCGAGTAATTCCTCCATTAGTTGAAACTAGTTTAACTTAATTAAATAATTACAACGCACAAGAACTCAACTTGAGTCCCTAATTTAGGAACCACTCTACACTACTCTAGATAGAATCCCAACTCGAATTAATTGAACCAACTAAGTCAAATCAATTTACTTAACTATTACAAGTTGTCATGAGAATTAGAATTACAATTTATTTCCTAATTTAATTCAAGGACAAATTAAATTAAGATTTTTTTTTATTTTTTTAATATTAATTTTAACATTCCTTATTGCTATTTTCAACTGTGAGATGATTATTTAATTATAAATCTACATAAATCAATGTGTAAAATTATATTAAAAAATTTGAATAAATATAATAGAAATAATGTAATGGTAATATATAAAAACAAAAAAAATTATTAAAGTGAGAGAAATATAAAAATTAGTTTTGTGTTTTAAATATTTCTAAAATTTATCAATTCAATAAAATTAAGTATTAAAAGTTAGAAAATGATCGTATCAACGAGTTGTCAACCATGATAAGTTATTAGTATTACATGAACGTTTACATGAGTTATGTTTTGAGACATTTAGATATTGATTTTTTTTTAAGGAAAACTTATATTTATTTTAAAATTATAATTTAATTATTTAAAATTTGAAATATAATTTTAAATATTTTTTTAAAACTTAAAAAATAAAAAAAAACCCAAACAACACCAAAACCCAATTAATAATGGCGGGTGTATATTTCCATCTGTACATCGATTTGAAATGGATAATCTCCTTACTAGAGAGGGGACTTTGAAATTCTTGGTAGTAAACCAAAAACATCAAAACCTAATTGATAATGGTAGGTGTATATTTGTATATGTGGCAGGGGTATATTTGTATATGTTCATGGCTTTGAATTAATATCTTAGGATAGGTTCTTTCTAGATATTTTTGTTCGAAATATTTAGTTGAAAGTATTTTGATAAAAAAAATTCAAATTTGTAAGTTTTATAAATTATAAGTTTGGAGTATCTATTTGCGATATGTGGATTTTATAAATGTTAATATATAAAGTTAAAGAGTAACTATTCATTTCTTACCAATGCTTTACAAGATGAGCTGATTATACACTTTTTCATAATAGTAAACTTGTATGACATGCCACGTGTCACTGTTTTGACCTTCAGATCTGAAAAATACACACCAAAAACTAGTTATGAATATGTATAAAGTTAAATCCACTATATCTTGTTTCAAAACAAAGAAAATAGAAAACATGAAGATTTTGGTTTTAACTTAAAGCAAATGGGAAATTATAGACTAAGATTAACTATTATTGAAGATTATTTTTCAATTATATCTATATATATGTGTGTGGAGAAACTCATATGTATGATTTTTTTTTGAGTTGTAAATACACTTCTTAAAATATTTTGGGTTTGTTAACTACAAAAAAGCTAAACAATCTCCCAAAAAAAGCTTTAAGATTGAATCAATATAATCTAGAATATGTTTTATTAGAAACTTGGAGAGTGAGTATTTTATTATACATACAAATGTGTTGAAAATTTTATTAAAAAAATTAATGATATACATATAATCACAATAACATTTGCTTCAAGATACAAAAAATATCTTGATCACACAAGCATTTAGTTGAGTGAATATCTCAACCACACACTGATTTAGGAATCTAATAGTTGGAGAATAACTCTCAAACCATCTAGACCTAACCACCTCATAAATACTATGAGCCTACATTTACCGTAGAGATGAAATATAAATAATGACCAATACTCCTAATAGTCCTCAAACATGATCACACCTAAGAAAAGTAGGAGTTACATATTCCAACACTCCCCCTTAATGACTACTTGCCTTAATCTCCATCAGTTGAGTTTTTCATCAATATGTTTTTCTTTGTATCACATGATCCACTATGAAATAAATAACATGTTAATCAACAAAATCTATGTCTGCAACAACCTACCATTTTTATCTTGTACCTACAAAATATAAATATTGTGTTAGTTGAAGTGCATATAAAAAAATCACCATCCACTAGAAAACATGGGTCAATAGTCATTGTATTCGCTAGTTCTCTAGGAAAAAAAATCTTGTACATGGTTAAACAACATATTTTCAATTAAAAACAATTTCTCTCACCTTGCATCATGACTAATCATCATCTTGGGCTTTCTTTCGCTAACCCTTAACCACATGCTAGATTTGATTTGGATTACCCATAACCATAATCTAGGTTTTCTTTGGATTATCCTCAATCATTACACTTATGGGTATTTTTGGATAATCGACAACCATCACATCCAAAGTGGGTTATATTCACCATGAAAAATACACCATATCAATTGGATTCTAGCTAACCAAAAACCTTCCCTATCATGACAAGTAGTTTTGGCTTACCATAAACCATCAAGTAGTTTTGACTAATCACAAACCATACATTACATCAAATTATAGGGGAATTATTGCCTTATCATGGTTATATCAACCTTGAATTAGGTACATACAATTCTAATACTCCATACCATGGAGATGCTAGGTACTACAACTTTTTCTTATACCAATGCATCCTAAACTTGCTACAAATACAAAGTGTGATTCACTTTACAATATGGTCAAGTTTGTTTTTATTTAGCACACATTACAAAATTCAACTTATTTGTCCACCATTATCGAATCTTCTTTTACTTGTTTGTTTTTGTTGTCTTGGTCTTCATTTGAGTCATGTCCTCATGTTTAGCTTTTGACTTCACATGGCTTGGCCTTTGTTCAGTTGCATTGTTTTCTTAGTGTGTTTTTTAATTTACTTACTTCCTCTCATTGTAAATCATCTTGGATTTCCCTAGTGGTTTAAACTTACCATGAACCATACATCACATCAGATACTTTATTACTAATCATGAACTTCCATCCCTCATAACAAGTGGACTTTAGAGTACCACAAACTTTTGATGTGGTTTTGGATGTCCACTAACCATCAGGATGGAAATATCACTTATGGTAAACACACTTGTTATGGATTTATTCACTATGTGATTCATCCTTGAACTTTATTCTTCTTCCTTTTTCTTTATCTCTTTTTTTGTACATACATAAAATGGATTGTTACACAAATTTTCTAGTTATTTCTATAAACAATTGATCATTGTGTCCATATTAAAATAAATACATCTAGCAAGAAACCTGGGTGTCATCCATTGTATTCACCATGAATCTTTTTCACCTACATGTTGAAAAAGGCAACAAGAAAATCCTAATTTAATTTTGTCCTTGAATTAAATTAGGAATCAAATTGTAATTCTAATTCTCATAGAAACTTGTAATAGTTAACTAAGTTAATTTGAGGTAGTTGGCTCAGTTAAGTTGATTTGGGAGTCCATCTAGAGTCATGTATAGTGGTTCCTAAATTTTAGGGGCCTAGGTTGAATTTATTATGAGAAGTAATTATTTAATTTAGTTTAACTGAGTTAAATTCAGTTAAACTAGTTCCAACTAGTGCAGGAATTAGTGGGAGATCAGGTAGCGGGGTGCAACGAGCACTGCTCAGCGAATAAAATGAAGATTAACTCATAATTAACTCATGCATGTCAGATCACAGAAAGATCCATTTGAGATTGGAGTTCAGGGACAGTGTACTATCAGTTGTATAATCATCTGAATGGTACAGGTGGTGTAGGTAACTAGAGGAAGGCCTATGAGGATTATGTAGTTCATTATTAAGGAATTTTCCATTTAAATATGGGCTAATTCCCTAGGAAACTACGTAAGGAAATAGGAACTTGGAAGACAGTAGATTTGGCTAAATATTGGCTGGAGCTTGTTTGTGAAGTAGTGAGATAGATTGAGATAGTGAAAAGGTTGCTCGGGCTTGAGGAAAGCATTGTAATATTTTCATATTTTCTGATTAATGCAATATACATATGGCAGTGGTTTTTAGCTATGGCTTTCCCCATAAAATTATTGTGTTATGTGTGATTGAATTCTTTCTCTTTTATGCTTCGTGATTTCATCGATCATTTATTGTTTCCCTTGATGAGTAGAGTAGATTCAAGTCAATTATTTTAGCATATTACAATATTTAATTTGAATCTACAAGGAATTTCTACATGGCATCAGAGTTGAAATCAATATAGAAGAGGAGAATACGAGTTTGTCTTTTGTCGGAGAAATCGAATTTGCAGTATCCTACTTCAGAGCCAGCATGATGTCATTCTACAAATTGAGACGAGAATATGCCCTTGAGGGTAGTTCGAACTATATTTTTTTGGAAGGACAAGATGGAGGCAATGTTGGAAGATAATGGGCTTAAGAAATTCATAGACAAAGATATTCCTAAGCTAGTTGATTCTTAGGATCTGGAAGAGAGAAAGTATGTGGAAAAGGAAAGAAGGATTATCCTAGAAGGAGTTTGAGATCATATTGTCTAGAACCTACATGGTAAGGAAACTCCATTTGCAATGTGGAAGGCCTTAATGGACCTATTTCAAAATAACAGTGACCATAGGAATTTGGTATTGAAGGACAAGTTCAAAAAGATCAAGATGGAGTAGGGCGACACAGTGCCGAAGTACTTGACCAAGTTCACCCAATGTGGGGATGAGCTTGGAAGTGTCGGTGTTATATTTTTTGAAGATTATCTCGTGAGCCTAACACTTCTATGACTTCCTAAGAGCTAGCACAACTACCAAGAATCATTTAATGGGAGGGAGAAGTTACTAGAGTGGGAGTGATTGTGATCTGACCTAGTCCAAGAAGAGATTCGGCAGACCACCAAAGATGGATCCTCATCCAAGCATGTTTATGAGAAGAACTATGCCTTAGATGCGAAGGAGAAGAAAGGGAAGGGAAGTCATCCCATTCCATATCAGATTCCAATCACAGTAGTAAGAAGAAGGAAATTTCGAAGATTAAATGTTTTCATTGTCATGAGTTGGGACACTATGCCACGAAGTGTGCACGTAAGAAGGCCAATAAGAATCCCTTAGAAGGAGTGACAAGTGAAGCTCTTGCTTCACAATTTGAGCTATATTTTACCCTCATCATTTGCATGGTGACATCAATGATGGGTAGTGTGTGGTACCTAGATAATGGTGTCTCCCATATGACCAACAACAAAGAGCTTTTTAGTGACTTGGAGGAGAAGGATCTCCAGATGCACATCGAGATGGGATTTGATGGGAGTTATAGTGTGACCAACGTCAATACTATTACCTTTCAGAGGGAGTTTGGTTCTCCTCTCACATTAAAAGCTGTCATGTATGTTCTGGGTTTGAAGAAGAATTTGGTTTCAGTTTCCATGTTTGAGGATCGTGGCTACGATGTGATATTTAGAAAGGGAAAGGCTTTCCTTTCTCACATAGCCTCAGTACAAGTGAAGTGTATCGAGGTTTGGGTGAAGAACCTCTACAAATTGGATGTATAAGACTGTGATGATTTGAGAACTAAACCAGGGAAGGTGCAGAGCCAAGACATTGGTGTGTTGTGGCATATAATATTGGCTCACTTCCACCACAGAGCTTTGAAGATCATGCAACAAATTTCTATAGGACTTCCCAAGGGTACACTAAAGCAGAGAGACACATGCAAAGGGTGTACATTGAGGAAGTACAACAAAGCTTCCTTTCATGATAAAGACAATTGAGCGCAAGAAATTGTTGATAGAGGTCACTCAGATGTGTGTGGACTGTTCTCGACAACATCCATGACAAAGCGCATGTATTATGTAATATTTGTTAATGATTTATCTCGTAAGTGCTAGATTTTCTTCATGCAGAATAATAATCAAAAGTTCACTAAATTTTGTGCATTTAAAGCACTTGTCGAGAAAGATACTAGTAGGAAAGTTAAAGCTCTTAGAAGTGATAATGGTGGATAAATATGTGTTGAATGAATTCAAGAACATTTGTGCATCAAAAGGAATTCGATGAGAGTTAATCTCATAACCCACTACAAAATGGATGGCTGAAAGGAAGAGAAAAAGTATTGTGGTAGCGAAACAAGTGATATTACATGATCAAGGCCTATCATTGCACTTGTGGGCTGAACCATGCAACACAGGTGTTTATTTGCATAACAAAAACCCTCATCAAATTCTCTGGATGAGTACACCAAAAGAAGGTTTTTTAGGCCAGAAACCGGATGTGGCACACTTTAGGATATTTGGTTCATTAGTTTACTGTCATGTTACCAAGGATGTACAAGAAAAGCTAGAACCAACATCTAAGTTGGGCATATTTTTTGGGTACAATGATACACCTCACAACTATCGAGTGTACCTACCATCCAATAGGATGACAGTGGTTCATAGAGATGTGAATTTCAATGAAGAGGAGGCCATGAGATGTTCCCTTGAAAGGGAGCTTTTGTTACATGCAGATGATGTTCTTTTAGCTCCAAAGTTGGAACCTTAGGATGATGCGGAGTAGCCACATGCAGAGGAGCAGAGAGTGGAAGCACCCACTCATGCAGTAAATTTCGAAGATGGAAGGAAGCATGTTGAAAATAGCAACAAGAAATGATAAAAATAGAATCTAGAAATTCCAATTTTAATTTGTCCTTGAGTTAAAATTGTGAATTAAAATTGATTTTAGTCTCACCAGCTGCTTGGAAATAATTAATTAATTCATTATGGATTAATTAGTTGGAGAAATTCAAGTTAGAAGTCTTTTTGAAGTCATGCAAAAGTTATCCCTTAAATTAAGGAGATTATCCCTTAATTAAGGAGATAAGATTGCGATATATTTGAGTTGTAATTAGTTGGCTCAGTTTACTGAGTTATGTCCAGTTAAATTAGTTCCAAACTGTTTGAGGAACTAATTGTGAGTGATCAGTCAGTTGATGCATGCATGCACTCAACTAACGTACTCTAGTTAATTGAAGATTCCCTCATCAGAAACTCATGCATGTGTATTTTGAGAAAGACCCAGTTGAGCTAAATGTTAAGGACAATGTACTATTAATTGCATGTGTTTACTTATAAAGGAAACTCATGCATGCAGTCAAGGTAAGGTTCCTTGAGGATTGTGCAGTTCTAACAGCGTGTTAGAGAAGTGTTGCACTTGGTGAGGTGAGAATCATCCACTAGGAAAAACGCAAGGAGATAAGAGCTTGTAGGGCAGAGAGGAAGGCTTGTGAGAAGCCAAGTTTGCTTGTGAGCATCCAGGAGGATTGTACTGAGAGATGGATAGCTGTGAAAGCTAAGGCTTTGTATAATCTCTATGTATTTCCACCTTGTATGATAATACAGATAGTGGGGTTTTCAACTAAGGCTTTCCCCAAAGTATTTTCATGTGTATTGGATGATTGATTCTTCTTCTTCTGGTTATATGTGTTTAGCTCGATCTTGCTCAATATTTTACCTTCCGCAAATTGATAGTAGAAGTAGATTATAGTATTTTTCTTTGGTTATATTGCATTATCGGGTTAATCTACATCCAAATTTTCTACATGATCTTAGAGCGATATTTGTAGAGAATTTGCAGAATTTCTACATGGTATTGGAGCCTAGTTTATCGAAGTTGTGAACAGTATACAGAGAAGAGAATTCGAAGTTTGAAGCTCGGGATTATAGGTGCAAATCGAATTCATATCATACTTCAAGGTTTGCCAATGACATTTTATGGCTTGAGACTCGAGTATGCCTTGGAAGGTAGCTCGAATTACAAGCATGGAAAGATCGCATGGAGGTTATATTAGAAGACAATGGCTTGAAGGGTTTGATTGATCAAGAAATCCCAAAGACAACTTCAACTAATGCACAATAGTTGGCTGAGTGGAAGAAGTGTGTGGTGAAGGTGAGACGGATCATCCTTGAGGGAGTTCGAGACCATATTGTCTTGAGTCTCCATGGGAAGGATACTCCATTTTCAATGTGGAAGACATTGAAGGACCTCTACCAGAACAATAGCGACCAGAGGAAATTGGCGCTCAAGGATAAGCTTTGAAGAATCAAGATGGAGAAGGGTGATACTATTTCTATATATCTGAACAAGCTCACCACCTGCAGAGATGAGCTTAGCAGTGTGGAAATAACTATTGTCGATGATGATATGGTGAGCCTCTCTCTCCTTGGTCTTCCAAAGAGCTAGAATAACTACTAGGACCATGTGAATGAAAGGGAGAAACTGTTGGATTGGGAACGACTTTGGTCAGATCTCATGCAGGAGGATATCGGGAGGAGCACATGAGATGGTTCTTCATCCAAAGATGATGATGAAGAAAATTTAGCTATAGTAAGTAAGGAAAGGAAAGGGAAGGGGAAGGCATCCCATTCCAAATCAAATTCTTCTCATGGAGGGAAGAAGGGTGACATGTCTAAAGTGATATGCTTTCATTGTCACAAGATGGGACATTATGCGACTAATTTCCCATCAAAGAAGTCCAAGAAGGGATCCTCGGAAGGATCAGAAGGTGAGGAATTAGCTTCTCAGTTCGAAATGGACTTTACCCTCATCACATGCATGGTGTCATCGATGATGGGTTGTGTTTGGTATCTTGACAGTGGAGTTTCATTCCACATGACCAACAATAAAAGTTTATTCAGTGCCTTAGAGGAGAAAGACTTCAAGTTGTGCATAGAGATGGGTGACGACGAAAGGTATAGCGTTTTAGGAGTGGGCACAGTTTCTTTTCAGAGGGAGCATGGATCTCCTATCACCTTGACTGATGTGAAGTATGTGCCTGGACTGAAGAATAACTTGGTATTGGTCGTGATGTAGGAGGACAAAGGCTACAATGTTGCCTTCAATAAAGGAAAGGCGTTCCTTAGACACATCACCGTGAGACAGGTGAAACAGATCAGTTCACGAGTTAAGAACCTGTATTCTCTTGAGGTTCAAGATGCATGCAAAGCTTGAGGAGCAAGGAAAATGTTAGAGACTTGGTCGTTGAGAGGGAGAGTAATTACCTCCCAACATGCAGCCCCAGAAGAAGTCTTAGGCAATTGTGGAGGAGCCACAATTGGAGAAGCAGAGAGGAGACTGAGTGAAGAAATCCACTCATGCAGATACCTCCATTAGGGGGAAATTTCGATCCAAGTGGGAAGAGGGATCACATGCAGCCATACCTCCAGGTGTGAGGTGGGCGATGTGAAGTGATAGTCTTAAGAATGTTGAAATTGGGTAGGGTCCATTGAGAGGTTTTATCTCATGGATCATACCTTGCTACGGGAGCCCAAAGTACATAGTAGTAAGAGGAATCAGTGGGATTGATGTAGTCAGAGAGAAAAGTGGTAGAGGCTAGAGCAATTAGATATTGAAGAGTGTAGAGAAGGATTGGAAACAATGCAGAAAGGCAGAGTCAGCAGAAGAGCAAAGTTTTAAGTTGACAAAGGCTATAACAGTCAAAGACTTTGATGATAGATGCATCATACTGATTCAGGTTGGATTTTTTTTCTTTCTGGAGTTACTAGAGAAACAACACTAGAGAGAAGTGTTGCATGCATAACATTCCAAAGGTTCGCAATCGGGATTGAGTTGAATTCTTTTCTTGTTGAGAGGGAGTGTTGAAAATAGCAACAAGAAATGATAAAAATAGAATCTAGAATTCCAATTTTAATTTGCTGAATTAAAATTGTGAATTAAAATCAAATTTAGTCTCACCAGATACTTGGAAATAATTAATTAATTCATTATGGATTAATTAGTGAGAGAAATTCAAGTTAGAAGTCTTTCTGAAGTCATGCAACAATTATCCCTTAAATTAAGGAGATTGTCTCTTAATTAAGTAGATAAGATTGAGTTATATTTGAGTTGTAATTAGTTAGCTCAGTTTACTGAGTTAAGTCCAATTAAATTAGTTCCAAACTGTTTGAGGAACTAATTGTGAGTTATTAGTCAGTTGATGCATGCATGCACTCAACTAGTGTACTCCAGTTAATTGAAGATTCCCTCATCATAAACTCATGCATGTCTATTCTGAGAAAGACCCAGTTGAGCTAAATGTCAAGGACAATGTACTACCAGTTGCATGTGTTTACTTATAAAGGAAACCCGTGCATGCAGTCAAGGTAAGGTTCCTTGAGGATTGCGCAGTTCTGACAGTGTGTTAGAGAAGTGTTCCACTTGGTGAGGTAAGAATCATCCACTAGGAACAACACAAGAAAATAGGAGCTTGGAGGGAAAAAAGGAAGGCTTGTGAGAAGCCAAGTTTTCCTGTGAGCATCCAGGAGGATTGTACTGAGAGCTGGCTAGCTACGAGAGCTAAGGCTTTGTATAATCTATATGTATTTCCACCTTGTATGATAATACAAATAGTGGGGTTTTTAGTTGAGGCTTTCCCCAAAGTATTTTCATGTGTATTGGATGATTAATTCTTCTCGTTTTGGTTATATGTGTTCAGCTCGATCTTGCTCAATCTTTTAGCTTCCGCAAATTGATAGTAGAAGTACATTATAGTATTTTTCTTTGGTTATATTGCATTATCGGGTTAATCTACAGTCAAATTTTCTACATGATCTTAGAGTGAGAGTTGTAGAGAATTTGCAGAATTCTACAAAGCACACCAAAGAGGCTGACAGATTGATGCATGATGCTAGAGAGAATTTGGGAGCACCCACATAATAGCATAGATAGAGGAGGTCACTAGACTAGTACAATGGCTACATGGATATGATGAACAAGAGTGTAGAGGTTGAGCCATTCTCATTCGAGGAAGCAATGAAACAACCAGTATGGGTTGATGCCATGGTTTAGGAGTATGACTCCATTATCATAAACAATGTTTGGGAAGTAGTCCCAAGACCAGCAAACAAGTGAGTGGTGAGTTCTAGATGGATTTACAAGGTAAAGGAAGCAAGATATAGGAGTGTGGAGAAAAAAAGCCAAATTTATGGTAGAGGGTTCTCTCAGGCAGAGGGAATTGATTATGAGGAGACCTTTGTTCCACTAGAAAGGTACTATTCTATTCTAGCAATGCCAGCGTAGATGGGATGGAAGATACATCAGATGGACGTGAAGCCAACATTCCTCAATAGTATGATTGGGGAAGAGGTGTATATTAAGCAGCTGGAAGGATTTGATACCTTCAATGAAGAGTCGCATGTGTGAAGACTCAAGCGAGCATTGTATGGACTGAAATAAGCACCCTGTGATTTGTACACCAGGATTGACAACTATTTCACCGGGTCGGACTTCACTAAAAGTGAAGTAGATGTGAACCTTTATCATATTGTGGTTGAAGGTAAATTGTTGATTATAGTATTATATGTCGATGATTTGATTCTAACAGGAGATGAGAAGTTGATAAAATCTTGCAAAGAGGATCTTGCAAGAGAATTCGAGATGAAGGAACTAGGGCTCATGCATTACTTTCTTGGTATGGAAGTATGGCAAGGATATGAGGAATTTTTTGTCTCTCAAAGAAAGTATGTCAATAAGATACTGAAGAAGTTCCACATGGAGAGAAGTGAACCCATGGAGACTCCTCTAGCAAGAAATTAGAGGAAGGAAGATATTACTTTAGGTGAAGTAGTGGAGGCTACTATTTATAGACAGCTCATGGGTTCACTTATGTATTTGGTGAACACACAACCATACATGTGTTTTGTAATTAACCAAATTAGTCAAGCCATGGTTAATCCAACCAAACTTTATTGGAAGGCAGCTAAACATGTGTTGAGATACCTCATAGGGACCACTCAATTTGGTCTTTACTACATATGGATAGAGGGAGTGAAACTTCACGGTTTCACATAAGAAACATTGGGCAAGGAATCCATCTGACAGAAAGAGAACATTAGGGGGAATCTTCAATATTGGGTTAGCAACAATTTCTTGGTACAGTAGGAAGCAGAGATCAGTTGCACTCAGTTTAGCAAAAGTAGAATACATGGCTGCTAGTCAAGCCACTTGTGAGGCTATATGGATGACGAAGATCCTTGTTGGGTTATTTGGTCCATAGACAGATCCTACAATGATTTACTGTGACAATCCGAGTTGTATCAAACTCTCTGAGAATTCAG
Organism: Pinus taeda; assembly: GCA_000404065.3. Classification (NCBI taxonomy): domain Eukaryota; kingdom Viridiplantae; phylum Streptophyta; class Pinopsida; order Pinales; family Pinaceae; genus Pinus; species Pinus taeda. The sequence continues at coordinate 31,891 of APFE030908230.1, read as the reverse complement.
TTTTTCATGATCGGTCCAAACATATCGACATCCAGTATCACCATCTACGAGATTGTGCACAGAGGAGAATCATGTTGATGGAGTACATTTATATAGAGGAACATGATGCAGATACTTTTACAAAGGCATTTTCAAGATGCAAATTCAAGTTTCACAGAGGTAGGATCGGGGTAGTAGACAATCCCTTTCTTGTTGAGAGGTAGTGTTGAAAACTGCAACAAAAAAATCCTAATTTAATTTTTTCCTTGAATTGAATTAGGAATTAAATTGCAATTCTAATTCTCATAGCAACTTGTAATAGTTAACTAAGTTAATTTGACTTAGTTGGCTCTGTCAATTCGAGTTGGGAGTCTATATAGAGTCATGTAGTGTGGTTCCTAAATTTTAGGGGACCAGTTTGAGTTTATTTTTAGTTGTAATTATTTAATTCAATTTAATTGAGTTAAATTCAGTGAAACTAGTTCCAATTGATGGAGGAATTAGTGTGAGATATAGTAGTGGGTGGTAACCAACAATACTCATCCAATAAACTGAATATTCACTCATAATTAACCCATGGATTTCAAATCAGAGAAAGGCCTAGTTGAGATTGGAGTTCAGGGACATTGTACTAGCAGTTTTATAATCATCTGAATTGTACATATGGTGCATGCAATCAGAGGAAGGCCTATGAGGATTACATAGTTCATTATTGAGGATTTTCCCAATTAAATATGGGCTAATTCCCTAGGAAACTGTGCAAGGAAATAGGAGCTTGACAGACAACAGATTTGGCTAAGTATTGGTTGGAGTTTGTTTGTGAAGCAATGAGATAGATTAAGATAGTGAAGAGGTTTCTCGGGCTTGAGCAAATCAATGTAATCTTCTCATATTTTCTGATTAATGCAATATATAAATAACAGTGGTTTTTAGCTATGGCTTTCCCTAGAAAATTATTGTGTTATGTGTGATTGAATTCTTTCTCTTTTATTCTTCGTGATTTCATCGAGTGTTTATTGTTTCTGTTGATGAATAGAGTAAGTTCAAGTCAATTGTTTTAGCATATTATAATATGTAGTTTGAATCTACAAGGAATTTTTACATGTTTCAAAAACGTGTTAAAATTTCTCTGAATCATAACTTGGTCCCAATTACATTCTCACATTTTGAGATTACTCCATCTCATATTACCCCATTAATAAAAACTCAACTTCTCCTATTTTGCATCAAGCTAGCATACACCTACCACCCTTGTACCTACCAAGTGGTTCATTCCAAAACATGATGCAACCTCCTCTCTATGCATAACAGGAATAAATGCTACATGATTATATGTCCTAAACACTAATACATGTAAGATTGAGTCAACATGACTTACAAAACACCTAGGGAAATCAACTTTCTTATGGACATACTTTTACAACTTGGAAAAAAACTTTGTGGTGTCAAATACAACCAATCACGCACCTCCTACAACACATGTGCTCAATTACAACATCTCAACTCAAGTGTAACACATATCCAAAATTCTTTACAACAACACAAAGGTTACCATCACTCCTTTGTAGCAATCATATGCCTAGAATATAAGCCCATTTACGTCTCATCACCATGCATCATTTCTTTTTTACTTCTTCATCTAGAGTCTTCCTTCTTTGTCCTTCACCATTCATGCTTATAAAAATATTCATATTTACATACTTATTAATGAGTTTGTCTTTTGATGCCTTTGACTTTTTCTCCCATGTTGTTCTTGATGTATTCTACTTCTTTTCTTTCTAGCTTCATAAAGTAATATTTCAGTGTATTAGCTACATAAAATTTTTCTTGTAGGAAGGATGTCTCCATCTAATAAGACACCTATGACACTAGATTGGAAAACTTAATTGACACATTAATGTTAAGATTTGACATGACTTAACTTTTCACTTTAATAATTTTACTTGAACTCCATCATGAATTTAATTTATTTTTGATACTATACATCAACATTTATTTGGGCCTTGTCAAGTTGACTTTTGACTCATTACATTAATAGAATTCCTTTCAACTTTTATTTTCATTATTACTTAACAAACGCTTCATGATATATCCAAAACTATTTACATCAAACTACTAATTTCATGAGTATTTACACTAAATTGAAAGCGAGTTGTTTTTTCATAGCTTATATCAATTTGACTTTCACTCTATTGCAGCGGCCAAAATCATTCTTTTTGTTTGATTCAAACTCAGGTATCTAATGGAAATGTGAGCATCCAATTAAACTTCTTACCTTAGTGGAATGATTCACTTTTATTTTTCTTTAGTTGATATATGTTCATGTGAATGCTATAGCTCCATGATTTTTCCACCCATCGACTCACATCTCATTGTCACAAGTGCAATCTAGGCACCATAAAAACATGGGAAATACAAGTTGAGTTTCCTTCCTCCAAAGAATTTCCTCCATGCAACTCCATCTCATTAGTTTTTCAACATCCCACTTTTCCTTACTTCATTCGCATGACTTTTGCAAGCTTTGCACAAGATCTCACATTTATGGTGATTTTCATAGGGTTTCATTCCTTGGATCTTGGAGAATATGATGTTGAATCCTTAGGCCCATGATTCTAACGAATTAAAAGGATTATAAATTGATGCTTCCTTAACATGAACTTGAAAACATTCCAACATGAGGTGGATTTGCATCTCCAACTTCTGCTTACACCATTGATACATATTTGAAACAGTTATCTAGTTTGCAATCGTGAGGAATTGAACTAAGGGAGAATGAATTTGAAAATAAAAGGGTGAGAATGCTAACGAAAAAGGTGATAATTGAACTTGGATTGCTTCGGAAAGGTTGTCATTATATGTTAACACTTTAATTGGATTTTTCTCGTGTTGGAAAAAGGTATCTCAATTCTCTTTCATACCAAGAGGCGTATGAAGTCATTGTTGCTTTCAATGATAACTTCAACAATTATATACTTGCAAAAGAAGCGATTTCATGAATGTAAAATTTTTTCATCTCATCAATGTTCATAAAATCATCTCTGAAAAGTGAAATGGAAACTATAATTAAAAACATGAATATAAATTAATAATAATAACAATTAATTAATTAAATTGATAATCAAATATAATCAATCTTAATTGGACACACTTTTACAAACATTGAAATGAACCCACTTGCCCTTCTCAATGTGGTTTCATTGAATGAATAATGTTTGTTTCTAAAGTGGGTTTGAGGGAAACAAAAATTGGTTTGAGCTTTTGTTGTTTCCTTTTGGGAACATCACTTTTGGAGTGTTTTTGTTGTTCCTTCTTGTGGACAACACTTTTTTGAGTTTTTGTTGTTCCCTCTTTGGAACAACACTTTTTGAGTTTTTGTTGTTCCCTCTTGGGAACAACACTTTTTTTGTGTTTTTGTTGTTCCCTCTTTGGAACAACACTTTTTTTGTTTTTGCTATTCCAACTTTGGAACAACACTTTTCTGCTTTTTTTTGGTCCCAACTTTTGAACAACACTTTTTTGAGTTTTTGTTATTCCCTCTTTGGAACAACACTTTTTGTGTTTTTGCTATTCCCTCTTAGGAACAACACTTTTCTGCATTTTGGGAACAACACTTTTGTTTCTGCATTTTTGTTGTTCCCTTTTGGGAACAACACTTTTCTGTGTTTTTGTTGTTCCCTCTTGGGAACAACACTTTTATGTGTTTTTGTTGTTCCCTCTTGGGAACATCACTTTTCTACATTTTTGTTGTTCCCTTTTGGGAACATCACTTTTCCGTGTTTTCGTTTTTCCCTTTTAGGAACAACACTTCCCTTATGGGAATAACACTTTTCTACATTTTTGTTGTTCCCTTTCAGGAACAACACTTTTCTACATTTTTGCTGTTCACTTTTGGGAACAGTACTTTGTGTGTTTTTTTTGTTCCCTTTTGGGAACAACACTTTTCTGCATTTTTGTTGTTCCAACTTTGGAACAACACTTTTTGTGTGTTTATTGTTCCAACTTTGGAACAACAATTTTTGTTGTTTACTGTTCAATATTTTTACCCACACATTTTTCTCTTACCGTCTCTTGCTATTCCCACTTTTGAACAACGATTATTCCATCTTTAACAACATTTTTGCTTCTTCTGAAGTTTTGTGTTTTGTGAATAGCACTTCCTTCCCCTTGTGGATTATTCCGAGCTCATCTCAGCCCCATTTTTCTGATCCCTTTCATGACATGAAGTATAATACTTTTATAAGGACAAGAATTATGGAAGTCTATTGAGGCAGGTGAATACCCTTAATGTTATGATCTTTAACAGGAAAACTTCTAGATGGGAGATTCTTTTTAAGAAAGGGGACACATTTATTTATATACTACTTTACTACATCGTTTTCTGTTGTACATGATACTGATTGATCATCTTAATACCATGCTGATTCCACCCTTCCTGGTTATAATATTCTCTGTCTATAATAAATGAGATTATGGGTATATATATATATATTTTTTATTGACATGTTAAACTTCTTCCACCATCCCTACTCTTAAGGAGTATTGAGCCTCCCTAGATTTATCATAAATGTGTAATAAAAACAAAATTTTGCCTAAGATAGAGGATAGGGGGTGTCATTAAGAGCCAACCTACCATGTTCATAAGGATGTAGCGAAGTGACATTCCCACTATGGTCACCACATCAGGGTTATGATCCATTGGATAGCCAAAATATCCTTGGAACAGGAGGTCTCATTACGAGCCGGCCTGATCACTTTTGCTACATCCGAGTTAATGGCAGTGTGGTTATCTGGTTACCACGCCAGCACACTGATCTCTTCTGTAGAACAACACTGGAACTCTCCATTTATAAATTGAGGATCCTGGCTCATATGGGTTAAAAAACAACCCTGCCGAGGCTATGGACACCTGCTGGTAGTAGAGGCTCTGCTTATGGTATTGAAGTTATATCTTATCTTTAATTATTACTATAATACTCTCTTCTTATTCTCTCTTTTTATCAGAGAAGTTATTTCCTTAATTTTTCCCTATTTTGAACATTTACACATGAGAAATTGTTTTCCGATCAATCAAATCATTCTCGGCTTGAATACCATCAGCAAAGCATCTTTTTGGCATATTACTGTCCTTTTTTTCTTCGCATAACTTATCATCAATCCAAAGTGTCGTATCTTTTATTGACAATTATCTTTACACACTCTACTCTCATTATAACCATACCTCTTGCCGTCCTATCATTGATATGTGTACTCTACTTCATTTACGGTCATACTGTTCATTCCCTTGCCTTGCCATTAGAACAACATTTTTCCTATGCTTTATGGTCATGAATTCCCTTTTCCAATTGGAGGGGGAAGGTATGCATTATGGGATAACATGCAATAGAATTACTACACTCTTCCATAACTTTTTGATTTGTCAAAATATTAGTATTACATTTATACAAAAGTTTTTTCTGATTGAAATTTTTGCATACGGCTTATCTGTTGCTGTTCGAAACTAAAACTGTGGATTCAAGAAATTTGCATGCAAAATAGTGACTTGTTTATGGAAGAACAACAAATATGGGGGGGAACTCTATTTGCAAAAAGGCCACACTATTGCAACTAACAGAAGAGGCTCGAGAAACTCGCGAACAGGAGTAATTGTTCAGACATGATGTGCTTTCCTGGATTCCACCTTTTGCATCACTTTCAGCATCAATTCAGCCTACATCAATGTCAAAAAATGTTGGTCTATACACGTCATTCCACATTTTTTTTCGGAGGTAAAACTTGAGGTAAAGTAGCATAAGTTTCTGATTTATTAAATGTTTAGGAGAATTTCATGAACATCTATTGAGCATCATTTATCATCATTCATTCCACATCTTTACCACTTCCCATTCTTCAGAGACAAAATCTTCTAGTTTGGGGGAGTGTTCCTTTCATTAATTTATTTATTATGATGATGCCATTAATATTCTTTATCATCCATTGATATTCTTATTCATTGTCAACACCTCCCTTATTCCATGTTGTTTTACAACAAGCATAGATTTCAACAGATTGTAGCAACCACCTCAATTTGTTTTCTAACATTGCATGAGAGCATGCTAACACTTCAGTTTGGGGAAGGAATTACTACACATGATGAATGTTTTCTACTTTCTTTCTCATTTAAGGCATACGATTTCATTTTTATACAGTGAAAAAATTGATTGGCGTATATATTTAAAACTATGAACTAAATTCTTGTGATTTTTTGATAACAAAGAGGTCTCATTAAAATACACCAACCAAGAAAATTTCAAGTTAAATTAGTTTGTCAAATTTCAGATATCATGCACTATCACCTACAACCATTTTTCTTATATATCATGATCCCTACATACAAAAGATTTGAGTTTTTGATTAGAGAAGTATTAATATAGTAGAAATCTACTTGCAAAATTTCAGCAAAATCTGGGTTGTAGTTTTTGAGGAAATGGTTAATGAAGTTTGTTGTTACTTATATCATATTTTGGTGCAACTTCGTATACATATAGTTGAACGTCAATGTAAAAATTGTTACGCCTTCATCAACATTGCTAAAATTGAATATTCATTATTTGAGAAAGAAGTCATTTGTTCCATCCATTTCTTGAGTTGGGATGAACAATTTTTGTATTATTGCTTGGTTAATATAGAGGCTTTGGGGTTACATGAGGACATGCAACATATTCAGTTTGGGTGTATGTTGGGCCGCTAATTTGTCATTATTATTATCACTCTTTAACGCCTATTTCATCAATTTCTACCATTCTTTATCATGCCATTTATCATACTTTATCATATAATTCCATTTTATAATTATTTATGCTCTTATGGATAAATATTATTTCTTCTCCTTTTTTTTAATAAATTAATGATTATTATGCATGATTTTACAAATTATGGTTTAATGAATTTGTTGAAACATCACTCACCATTTTAGCCTCCAAGATCTTTTCCAGATTCCGAATTTGATCTCCAACTCATTATTAAATATTCCAACTCAGAAATTCGCTGGAATAAGACATGACAGCTTTTCATTGAACGTTTTAGGCAAATGAAGAAGAATCTAGAAAATCTGAAACATGGGTTTTGTCCAGAACAGATTGAGTTAGTTATATGATGAGCAATTTTCCCAAATTGGGTATGTATTAAGAGAAACAGAAGGTTCTCCAAAGATGATTTTCTCAGATTTATTATTGCAGCCGTTTTCCAAATTATTTCAGTTGCAATACCAAATTTGACCTGTTCCTATTGAATGTTGATGGAGAGATATTTCAAATATGATCTTGTTGATCAATTTGTTTGAAACAATCCAAATTTGTAATGAGAATCATTTTATAATCATCTCTGTTGTAACTTCTCTTTTGTCTCTATGTATTTAAATGAAAATAGAGATTAAAGAGAGGAGGAGGATAATGGGGGATAATAGGATAGGATAGGAAGAGGAGATATAATGGAGAGATATAACTTTTCGCTTAGGACCTCAATTGTAATTTCAATATACAGAATGTTATTCTAAATGACACATCGTGTTGTAAATGACATTTGGATTTGATGAATAATATATAACTTGCGTTATTGTTCATTCGAATATTCTGAAGGAACTAAGCAGTATCCATTGGTGGCTAGGGCCCAGTCTCTGGTGGATCTTACTGTTGTTCCCTATTTTATACTTTTCCATTTCCTGTGAGTTTATTCTATTTTATACTTTTCCATTTCCTACGAGTTTATTCTGTTTTGTATCTTTGCAGTTCCTGCAAGTTTATTCTATTTTATATCTTTGTAGTTGGTTTACTTTCCTTAACTCTGATTTTGTATACTCTTTTCAGTTTCGCAACTCTGTTAATTGATTTCATTTATGCATACCGTGGATTGAATTAGTTATCAGTTAAGGAATTGTTTCTCATTAATTAAGACATAGTGTGATTACTATAGATCCAGTTGAAAGAGCTCAGTTACTGCTACAATGCTCTCGATTGATGTTATTCCCATTCGAATTGCTTGATTAATGTAGATCCAGCTGAAAGAGCTCAGTTACTACTACAGTGCTCTCTGTTGATGTTATTCCCATTTGAATTGCTTGCTTAAGATTGGATTATGGTTTTGCTTGAGATTAAGTCTTGATGCTTAGATGTATTATTTATTTTAAAAGTTACAACTTGAGATTTATGATTGCATCCATTTACTCTTGTATTGAATTTAATAGATTATCTTAAATCATTACTTTCTAGATTTATAGCTTGCACATATTGTGTACACTTTTGAAATAAAAAGACTTACCCAGGTTGATAATTAATGTGAGGCAATTAGGAGTTTTAAAAGACACCATTTAGCATCCAACAATTCGGTCTCTTGCAATTTTAGGAGGGTGTTTTTACAAGTATCTACTCGGCTTCTACCTTCCTGGCCGACTTTGGTTCCCATGAAATGCAGAAAAAACACATGAAATCTACACTAGTGGGTAGAGGAGATTGCATAATATAAAAATAGCATTTGCATGGATATGAAAAGAAAGGTCGAAGGCATTAAATGGAGAGGGAGGGACATACACATGTGAGGGACATTTGACAACAAAGCTATGCCCAAGAAATAGAATGACCCGATATTAACCCCCACACCAGTGGCCGACCGTGCGCTTCCCTTGAGGATTTCACACCTGTGGTCTAAGGGAAATTTCCTAGCTCTTAGAGCTCTGTGATGAGCAACACTGTGGACTTGATTGACCAAATCCTGAGGTGCTACTTAAACTGCACGAGACCAACTTCCTCATACTTCTTCTCTCTGCTAAATCATACTTTGCAACAAGAGGACGTAGTTGAATGTGATCGCCCAAAAGAAGAAGATGTTGGGTGAAGGATCCAATGCATGCCAAAACGTGGGCCTCCAAAACTACCTATATATGAAATCTGCCTATATAAAATTCACCTATAACACCTTATTTACTAATAAAATATGCCCTGTGCCCTCCTTATTTATTTATGTAAGTAACATCATCAGGAGAGGATATGTTTTGACTTTTAGTGCAGTTGGTTGTGGGGGGCAGAGAAAACCGAAAGTGGAGGCTAGATAGCATGCAGAAATTGGTGTCACGAATCACTTGCGTGGTGCATGTATGACCAGGTGTAGTTGAAATCTGAATTACATGCCTTTATAGAAATCATACCTTACATACACCTATCTCAAATGCTTTAAAATTAGATATTCCAAAAATTTTATCTCTGCACAGAACAATTCATTTCGTGTGATTATTGAAGATCTGTGCGAAGGTTGATGTTCGTGGATAGCTTGAGAAGCTTATAAATAGGCCACCTCTCAACATGTTGTTGTTGGGTGTTCCATAGAACCTCCTTGTCGATAGTATCCCCCTTTTAGAACTTACATGTGTCCCCTTTTAGACACCTTCTAGTCCCGCTTTAATTCTGATCTTTGTCGGCTACAGGAAAGAAGTGAGTCGAATATGAACATGGAGTGGCTCGAGCAAGCTTTGGAAATCTACCTGGATGTCCATTCTCGAGAAGACGAGCTCTTTCCCCACATCTAGAAGGCCATTTCTCACAAAAATCACAAGTGGGTAGATGAGCAACTGGACTCCATGGTGAATATCATGGACGTTTGCAATGTGCTAAGAGAGACGACATGTGATATCAAAGAATACCACATATCGCTGCAGATGATCGTTGGTGAGTTGGGGGGGGATTTTAGATAAACCCATCTTCGCTACATAGATTTTGAGAGCCCAAATGATGCTCGGTAATTTTAAGGAATTCATCATCAAGAAAGAGGTGCAGAGTTTGTAGGCTTCTTGCAAGAAGTGCTCCAGACTATACATGTGCAGCTCGATGCTGAGGAAAATTGGCGAGAAGCTCTCGGTGGCTCTGATGAGTGGAAATTCAAGAAACACCCAATTTTTGGAAGTATTCTATGCATCAAAGGTGACGATGATATTCGTCTGCTATGTGTTGGTGGTTGCTCTGTAAACTGTGGGGGAAAATATCAAGCACATTGTTACGGAGAACATGGACTCCACCACAATCAGAGTCAGGGCCAAGTAAGAAAATGTGGCCAATATCTAACTCCCCTATTTCAAGTACTTTTTGGAGGCGGGCAACGGCGGGGAAGGATCACAGGAAGGAGAAACGTTCTCACAGGCCTCGTGGGGAGAAAGTGAGGAGAAAACGAATCTAGGAGTATGATGTGGAGGCCAACGAATCTATGAACAGTGTCATGAGGTAAAGCCTCACCATAAAAAATCCTTCGGTGTAATGAGTTAGAGGACAATGACACACATTAATTATCCTCAACAAAGTCGCAAAAAGGGATGTCAAAATGTATCAAGGTTGTTACAACGCTCAAATAAAAAGGCTTTATCAAATAACATGGAAACAGTAAACAAAGGATGTGTAAAAGAAGATTTTAGTGCGTTGTATTGTTATATTAAATGTATGTTGGAAGGGTTTTGATAGGATTTGATAAAAGAGAGGGCACATTTGATTATTTACTAGTGAATTTATATAAAAATAAATGATTAATAAATGTAGATACACATTAAAGTATTTATTTTTTTAATCAATGAAATTACTATAATAAATATTATTAATATGTATCATTTTATGAGAAGCATCAAAACATTTATTTCATGATATATTTTCATATTTTTAAAGATTAAAAAAATATAAAAGTTATCCAAATTATAATTTTATTATTATTATAAAAAATAAATTACACCTATAGACATGTTTATTCTGGAATACAACTTACAAAATTTTAATTTATCACCAATAATTATTAGATGGATGTTAGGATTTATTTTCCACAGAATATTCTAGAATATTCTTAATAGTAGTAATAAATCTAAGGTTGAACTTTATTTCAAAACTAGTTAATAGTAGTAACAAATGAAAGGTTGAAATTTATTTCAAAACTAGTTAATAGTAGTCACAAATGAAAGGTCGAAATTTATTTCAAAATTAGTTATGCTTGGTTTTCCTTTTTTTAAATGTTAGCAATATGACATGTATCATGAACCAAGTGTTTTGATGCTTATGATGGATTGATGCCTATAGGCATTTACTGACCATTTAAAAGGCTGAAATTTATTTCAAATGTAGTTAATGGTAGTCACAAATCAAAAGCTAAAATTTATTTTACAAGTTGTTGTCTTTTTATGCTTTTTCAATGTTAGTAATAGGACATGTATCATGAACCAAGTGTTTTGATGCTTATAATGGGTTGATGCCTATCGACATTTACTCGTCATTTAATTTATATGGCTGTATGAGTCTTAGTATTGGTCAAAAATCAAAGGTTCCGATTTATTTAAAAAGTAGTTATCAATTAAAAAAAAATCAAATGAGTAGGTGTCATATGAATATGATTTATAGTTTTTTGGGCATGTGGTACTAGTAAGCCATGGTATTTGTAACAAAACTTATTTGCAAGTTAACAATGTTCATAGTAAAGTGAGGGTGAATCTCCATGGTTAGGAATCTTGTTACATGCTTTTTTAAATGTACATATGTTTAAATCATATATTAATTGTTTCTATAATTAATAAATTAATAATAATAATTTAAAGTAAAGTTATAATTTAGTTAATATTTATGATTTTTTTTAAATCTTGACAACGTGAGATGTATTATGATGTATGCGTTTTCATTCCTATAGGTTTAACTTATATGGATGTGGTAGTATATGAGTTAAATATGTATATATTTAAAAAAATGTAATAAGATTCTTGGAGATTCACCCTCACTTTACCATGGAGAGCCTTAATATGTAATTAGAATTTGTTACAAAACCATGGCTTATCAATATGAAATGCCCCAAAAACTATGAATCATTTCAAATGACATTGGTTAATATGACATTTTTTTATTTAACCAATTTAGTTAAAAACATAACCACTTTATACATAAGTATCCTTTAATTGTGACTACTACTGAGAATATTTTAGAATATTCTTGGAGATTAAATCCCTACTATTCACCTAATAATTATATACAATAAATCAAAATTGTGGAAGCCTAGTTACAAAATAGACACCATAATTATAATTCTATTTTGAATTATTATTATTATTAATTATAAAAAAAATAATATGAGTTAAAACATTTAGAAAACATGTTACAAGATTTTAACCATGGAGATTCACCTCAATTTTATCATGCAATTTCTTATCTTGTAAATATGCTTTATTTCAATACCAAGAGCCAAAACTATGGCATATTAATACCACATGTCCAAAAAATTCATAACCCATGTTCGTCTGACATTTTTCTTAATTAATTGATTTAATTAAAAGGGAAGAAAGGGCATAACTACATTTGAACCTTTAATCTTTGATTGTTATTAAGAATATTCCACAATATATAGTGGAGGTTGAATCTATACCATCAATGTTGCACAAATCATACTCATATAAGATTCGTCTGGCTATTAATTGCGTGACACTGTATAAGGCTTGGAAAAATATAGAGAGCATTACCTTCCCTCCATTTTCACTCTCCCTCTACATGATCTCCAAAAAATAAATAAATAAACAAAGAGTTTAATGTGGGTCTTCATGGGTATGGGTAAAACCGTGAGTTCTATGTGAGTGACCCATCTTGCTATAAGACTTGTCAAGATTTATGGGTACTCATAGGTCTTATAAGGGTCGTGTTTCATGGTATACCATTCATGCATGTTTATTTTGGAATAACGCTTGTAGAATTTATCTATTTTGGAATAGAATTTCCAAAATTTCCATCGAGGTCTTATAAGGGTCGTGCTTCATGATATACCATTCATGCATGTTTATTTTGGAATAAGGCTTGAAGAATTTATTTATTTTGGAGTAAGATTTCCAAAATTTCAATCTAGACTTGTTTATTTTGGAATAAGGCTTCCAAAATTTATTTATTTTAAATCAGGGTTTCATAATTTTAATTTAATAATCAATAATTATTAGGTATTATTAATAATTATTAGGTGGATAGTAGTGACTTAAGGAGTACTCTAGAATAATTTTAATAATAGTCATAAATCAATCTTTGAGATTTATTTTAAAAGTAGTTATGTCCCTTCTACATTTTAATTAAGTTTATTGATTAAAAACATGTTATATGAACATGAGTTATGGTTCTTTTAGGCATGTAGTATTAGTAAACCTATTTACAAGTTAAGAATCTCCATGATAAAGTGAGGGTGAATCTCCATAGCTAAGAATATTGTTACATTTTTTTTAATATATATGTTTAATCTAATTCCTTTTATAATAATAATAATATAAATTTAGTTAATTTTAGTGATTTTTTTAATTATCGCAATGTGAAGTGTATCATAAGGTAAGTGTCTCATGATTATCTATATTTACTAGCCATTTAATTCTATTACTGAACTAATTATTGATAATTAAATTAATTTTTTTCCTATTTCAAAATAGACAACTCTATCTAACATAATTATTCAATAATATTTTTTTATATTCTAATAAAAATTTAATAACTAATTTAAATAAATAATGATAAGAACAATTCCCAAGAGGTGTAGAATAGACGGTGATGGGGTGCATTATTAAGGCACTTTTGTGATGTGAAGGTCATTGGTTTGACATTTCGTGGGAAATATTCCAATCATGTTAAGCACTGGTGTGGCCTAGGCTAGGTGAGTTCCCCGATTCATTTTAATGGATTAGATGCCCATGAATATTGGTTTATTAAGCTAAATATTAAGTGTACAGTCATCTCAAGGCCCACACAACTTAACAAAAAAAAATATAACCAGCCTAGATGCATCTTAACCCCGAATCTATCAAGCACCGAGAGGGATCAAATCTCTCGAGGGGCATACCTATTTTCTGAGTGCAAAACTTGAGGAAAGGTTTGTAACTCGAGATATTTGATCCATCTTGGCACTTGATAGATCTGAGGTTAATATGGATCTAGGCTGGTTATATAATATTATATAATATGTATATTTGTATATATGTGTCTCTTTCTTATTCCCTCTCTCTACCTCAGCCCCCAAACATGCACACTCTCTCTCCATATTTGTTTATCTCCATCTTCCCGTTCTCTCTATTTATTTCCCTTCTCTTGGTCTCTCTCTCTCTCCTCTCTCTCTTCCCTCCCACTCTCCTCTCTCACTGTCTCTCCATCTCTCCCTTGTCACTCCTTCTCTCTCTCCACCTTTTTGCTTGTATGCCTTTCTTCTTCCCTCCATCTCTCTCGCCATCTAGCTCCATCTATCTCTTCCTCTCCCTCTCTCCTTATCCCCTCCAAGTCCCTCTATCTTCCTCTCTCTTTTCATTCTCTACCACTACTTCTCTCTGCGCCTCCCTCCGCCGCCCCCCCCCCCACATCACACACACCTCTATGTTTCTCCCTCTAGTTATTCACTATCTCCCTCCTCTCTCCTTCTCTCTCTCCCCCCTTTGTGTCTCCCTCTCCTTTTCCCCTTCTCTCCATATCTCTCTCCTATCTCTCTCCTATCCTCTTTTCTCTCACTCACTCTCTTCCCATCTCTCCCTTGTCACTCCCTCTCTCTCTCCACCTCTATCTCTCTATGTATTTGTTCTTTCCTCCCTCTCTCTCCCCCTCCAACTCCATATTTCCTTCTCTCTTCTCCCCACCCCCTTCCTTCCTTCCTCTTTGTTCCTCTCTCTCTCCACCCCCGCCCCCCATCTCTCTCTCCACCCTCCAACTTTGTCACTATATCCACCTCTCTCTTTCCCTCCCTCTCACCTCCCTTCTCTCTATCTTAAATTTTATTCCATGATATTGTGTTTAAGAAAGTATCTAAATTAAGAAACTTAATTTGTTGTAAAATATTAAACCTATATTTTGGATTAGTCATGTCAAATAAAATACAATAATGAAAAACTTAAAACAACCATGCACTATATTTCCTCTATTATTATTAGTCAATTTGATTTCTCTCATTGCTTGGATCCTTATTTAATATGGATCTATGACGATTTGTAATAATATTACTTATATTATATAAACTTCACATCTTTAAATTTAAAAGTATTCTCATTTTTAAATTTATTAAACCTTGATTTGATTTCTAAGGGAATATTTTAGTAAGTGTGTGGATAATTGTTTTTAGATATATCTTAAGAGTAATTATAGCCTCTTCTTTAGATTTAATTAAAAAAAATCATAAATTAATTAAATATATATATATAATATATATAATATATATTTATATATTATATATATATATATATATATATATAATATATATATATATATATATATAAAATATTATGATTGTGAAATAAGTTATGTTATTTGGGCATGCGGTATTAATAAGCCATGGTATTGGCCCACAATATTGTAAATAGAGGGAGAGAGAGGAAGAGAGAGGAAAGAAGAAAGAGAGGAGGGGAGAGAGGGATAGATAGAGATGGAGTTGGAGGGGGAGAGAGAGGGAAGAAAGAACAAAGACACATAGAGATATAGGTGGAGAGTGAGAGAGGGAGTAACAAGGGAGAGATGGGGAGAGAGTGAGGGAGAGAGGACATGAGGGAAGAGAGATAAGAGGAGAGAGATTAGGAGATAAGGGGAAGAGAGAGAGGGATACATGAATATTGAGAGGAGAGAGAGAGGGAGACACAAAGATTGAGGGGAGAGAGAGAAGGAGAGAGGGATACATGAATATTGAGAGGAGAGAGAGAGAGAGAGTGATTGGGGGGGGGGGACAGAGCGAGGTGGGAGAGAATGACAGAGAGAGGAAGGAAGAAAGAGAGGACTTGAGGGAGCAAAGGGGAGAGAGATATATTTGGAGGGGGAGAGAGGGAGAGAGAGATGGAGTTGGAGGGGGAGAGAGAGGGAGGGAAGAATAAAGACATGCAAGGAGGAAGGTGGAGAGCGAGAGGGAGTGATAAGCGAGAGATGGAGAGAGAGTGAGGGAGAGAGGAGAGAGGGAGGGAAGAGAGAGAGGAGAGAGAGAGGGAGAGAAGGGCAAGAGAGAGAGAGTGATATGGGTAGAGAGTGTGCATGTTTGGGGGGTGATGTAGAGAGAGGGAATAAGAAAGAGACACATATATACAAATATACATATTATATAGTATTATATAACTAGCCTAGATCCATCTTAACCCATGATCTATCAAGTTCTAGGAGGGATTAAATCTCTCGATGTGCAAACCTTTCCTCAAGTTTTGCACTAAGAAAATAGGTTTGCACCTCAAGATATTTGATCCCTCTTGTTGCTTGATAGATCTCAAGTTAAGGGGGATCTAGGTTGTTTTTTAATTGAGCCAACATATAAATGTTAAATGTTAAACATTTACACCTACACACTGAGATTTCCATTAGATTAAATTTGTTAAATGTTAAACATTTATGCTTGACATCTACCCCACACTGGGTTGTAGAGCACCTCTCGACACAATAAAAAAAATATTGTAATTATATATAAAAATACTGTAAAAATGATTTTAATAAGAGGAAAGTAATGATTAACCTTATGTCTATGTCTCAAAGAATTTTCGAGGATTATTACTATAATATAGTTGAATGTTGGAAACCATTTTTTTTGTTTAAGTGAAGATCAGTGCATCATGGTGCATTAAAAAATGATGAGTTTGACAAATTATCAATAATAATAGCTCATTAATATAGAATTTTAATTATGTTATTTTGAAACTTTGAGGTCATTTTTATAGATTTATTTGATAGTGTAATTAAATATTAATATTATATAAATATTTAAATGTATTTTATTTGAAGTTTTTTTTTTATAGATTATTTTATAGTAATTTAAGCTTAAAATTAGAAATTAATCCATTATAATTATAAAAAAAATTATGATATCAATAACAATAATTCACTAACAAATACTTGTTATGTTTGAGGTCATTATTTGTACAAAATAATTAAACGTTAGAAAATCACCATTTTAAATGCGATTAACTCATCATAATTCACCCCCAAAAAATATAACGTCAACCATGATAATTCATTGACATTATACGCATATGAAAATTTAAATGTAAATCTTCATTTTTATAATTTATTAAGTTAAAATTGATGATGATGATGTATCTTACTTTAAAATGATTTTATAAAAAATTCAAATCCTCCCACCTTTGACATTATTTCCCACACTCAATAAAAGGACAAGACCAAATAATAATGGTGGGTGTATATTTCTATATGTATGTAACTTTGAATCAATGTCTCATGTGATAAATCCTTTGATGGATTTCTAGCTCAAACTATTTACTTAAAAGTATTTGATAAGACTTTTTAAAGCTATCAGAAATTTGGGTCGACATCTATGAGGCCTTCATAAGCATTGTCTCACCGGGATAAGTGGATATTTATGAAGTGTTAGAAACAAGTAAACTTAAAGGTGAAATGTTAAGAATCAACATTTCCTCTCATCTAAAATGCATGTAAAAATATTATGGTTTGTCTCAATTCGAGGTATTAAGTGTTTTGTGGATTGTTATAAGGTGTAAAAATTGTTAAGATGGTTTAGTAAATTTGACTCGGTCAAGTTATCAGTGGTTTTTGGGTTCCAAGTTTATGAAAATCCAAGATTTTTCCCATGGTATTCATTTTTGATGTAGTCTATTTAAAGATGAAAAACATTATGTAAATTTGTTCAGGTGACCGGTGGGATCCAAACAATAGTGTTTTTAGACAACACCAGTTCTCTTGATGTTTTGTGATCTTAACAACTAGTATTAGAGCTACCAATTAAATATTGTGCATGTGTAGTGAAAGGCTACAATGGTTATTATAAAGGAGAATGATGCCCATTATGGATGTTGTGTTAATGAGGGAACATGTGGATCTAGCGAGTGAAAATGGTGTTGGAAGGCCAAGTCAAGGTATGGATAAGAAAGGATAGAGACGTAGTGAAAGAGTGGTCATATGGATGAGAAAACGAAGTTGAAGTGAATGGTTTGGGGATAGTGAAGGATTCAATCTGTGATGAGAGTTGCAATGGAGTGATAACACTAGTATGTATGAACACCCTAAGGGTTTTGGTCCAAGGCAGGTGTATTTCCCTAGAATATTATAAGACCCATTATTCACGTATACATGTTGTGCAAGAGAACATATTGTTGTAAGGCCTTAAGAATTTGATCATACATACATGTAGTGCGATGACAGATGGAGTCATCAAAATGTGGAATGGACCACTTGGATAGGTACCATGAGAAAAGTGTACTAGAATCCTAGATTAAGGTGGAAAATGCGAGATCTTAGGTTAGATGGTTAATGAATGAATGGGACCAAGTTAATCTCCCAAAGTCAAGTTTAAGAAGGGGATTTTTAGGGTGGTTTCCAGATAAACTTGACTAGGTCAATTTACCAACAATTTTCAAGCTCCAAGTTTTAACAACCCATAGTTTTACCCATGGTATTCATCTCTAATGTAGCCTATTTAAAGTAAAAAAAATCTCTAGGTAAATTTGTCCTCATGACTAGTGGGATCCCAACATCAGTGTTTAGACACCACCACTTCTCTCAGTGTTTTGTGATCCTAACAAAAATTGTTTCTGAAAAATCATTTTCTTAGCTAATGATATCTAGAAAGCTAAGTGTTGACTTAAAGAAACCATTTAATATCGGATCAACATTAATGAGTAGGTATTTTAGTGGAATATTCTTATTAGTTGTTAGGGAAATTTAATTTGGGTCAAAAATATTATATTAATGGCTGTGGTTTCGAGCACTTGGTATTAATGAGTAGCTGTATTGAGTTTGTGATATTACATGTAGTTAAATCCTTAAAAAGGCTTGAGAATTCACCATTGTAATGTGTCGTAGTTGAGTAGAAGGATCACTAGGCTAGGGGCGAGGGTGTTGGCTAGAAGGTTCACTAGGCTAGGGGATAGGGTGTTGGCTAGATTGACTGCTTTTAAGCCAAAAGATAATAGATCTATTATAAGGATACTTTTTCCACAATTAGTGTTTTCTAGAGAATACCATCATGTGTATGATTTATATGTGTTATTTCTAAGTGATTGTTTTCATCATTTCTCTCATATTTTTATTTATTTATTTATTTATTAGAAATTAGAATTAGAGCTAAGGTATCAAGCTAACTTTAATTTATTAGTTTTTGGGAGATCTACGAAAAATTAGAGTTATTGTTATAAAGAGATATGATACTAGTTGTTCGTTGAGAGAGGTCTATTCTAAGGCGTTGTAGGCCATTTGATCACATCTGGTCAATAGGCCTACAAACTAGATCAATCAACATCCATGAACACCTTTTCATCATCCCTACACAAAAGCCTAAGAATAACTCTCCCAAATCCCTGAGTTTCTGACCTTGACTGCTTCATTTTAGTGCTTTTAAGGCCCAGTGCACCATGGTCCTTTAGGGACTTGTGTTCAACAACAGGTTGCTCAGTTCTGCACCTACTATGACCAAAGCAAGTTGGCCCTTGCTGGGGGTGTGATGATTTTAGAGATTCAAGAAAAATAAAAAGAATCTCGAAGATTTCTCTTCCAGAAGCTTCCAAGAGTTGTTACAACTATTTACGTTGGATAAGAACTTTGAACCCTATCTTATTCTAGCTTGGATATTTCACCTCTTATCCCTTGAGATCATCCTACAATCAAGAGCGGATCTCAAGCCTATATTGGTAAATGGATAATAATTACTAAACTACTATCCTCCCCTATATATTTACTATCATCCACAAGCTAGAGGTTGGCTTTTGGAGGCTAATATAACCCTTATGTTGTTTCTTTGATAATAAGAGAGTTATAATTTCCATGCATTAGGTTGGCTTTTAGGTGTACATGGTGGCAAGGAAGGACAAGTCAACTTGGGAGGATCTCTATAAGATCAACTTCCACTTTTGGTTTTAAACTCACTCCCTTTCATATTAATACAAAGAGTATATTATTTTCCTACATGTGTTATGTTATGTTATATACATGTGTTTCAATGCTATGTTGATCCATTAAATAAAGCGATTGGATAATGCTACATAGATGTCGTAGATCTTTGACCTGTGTTATTTGTTTATGCAGGTTCTAGTTATAGTGATCAAAGTTATGGTTGGAGTTAAAAAGCAAAAAGGAGAGAAGAGAATGCAACAAATCACAACTAAGCATATTTCCATTCTCCAATTCTTCTAAGGAAAACTTTAGTCTTTGATTTCTGTCGGTCTAGAGTAGGCCACTAGGTCTAGGAAATATACTTTGGTCCACAGTTGTGGATTTTATATAACATGAGGATTCTTGTGTGCCAAGGTAGAGGCCATGTTGTCTAGGTTGTGAGAGAAAGCAAGCCATCTCTATGTGAAGAGTGTAAATCTTGCTTGTAGTCTATCATAATGCCTAGAAGGTTGCTAGAACTAGCAAGACATTTACAAATTATGTTGAAACCATAGGTAATGATAGATGAGATTTGGTGCATGGTAAAAGAATTACAATGGAATCAAACTCAAGAGCAAGATGAAAAGGAATTCATGGAAAGGTTGTGTTGATAATAAAATGAGGAAAGGACCCAAGTGATTGTTCAAATCATACAGGGAAAGAAAATTGAATGATGGAAAGATTGATGCACCAACATACAAGAAGAATATCATTAGAGGAGGAGCTTTAGTGATATCCAAAGTTAGAAATAGTGAATTTGTCGGCAAGGAAGAGAAAAACCACATGATGTATGAGTGAAGGAATGTGAGGCTATAGAATCCACTTGTGATGACTTCACATCCTTTGTCAACACTGAGATGTTATCATTGTGCATTATCCTCATTTGTGGGAAAGATGAAAATACAACATTAGTGCCTTACTTGTGTTAGCGTTGATGTTGATTCCCATATGTGGGGTTGTATGTAAATTGGAATCTCATGTCTTCTTGATTATAAAGGAGAGAGATTGTTTGAAGGGTACTTTGGAAGAATGACAATGATGTGATATCTCTTGCCAAATATTATCAAATAACCCATCTTGTGTACATATTGTGAATGGTGGTTATTTTTATAAAAATGTTGTATTCTCTCTAGCAACACAAAGAAAACATTAGGACAAAAGGCTTGGAGTGTGTGGAAGTGAGAGAATGATGACATAAGTGCCAAGATAATAATGAAAACAAAAGAAATTCCTTTGAATATGGAAATTTCTAGGCTATATGCAAATGAGCATGTGATTGTAAGACTTAGTTAGGCGGGCATACCCTTGCAAATAAAGTTTATATGTATACCTTGGTGATAAGGGGGAGAGCATGAGGGTTTTTCAAATTGGATCCAAAGAATTTCCCTAGTCAAGTTTAAAGTGGGGATTGTTAGGTAAACTTTACATGGTAAAAGAGTCAAGGTTATTAGGTCAACAATGGTGGTTTTGGGAACTTGGTATTGGTTACCTATGGTATTGAACACATGGTATTACATGTAGTTAAATTCTTTAAAAGACTTGGATTCTCCATTGTAATGTGCCAAAATTGAGAAAAATGATTAGTATGAAAGTGTTGGATGGATGAGCTTCTTTTAAGTTAAAAGATAATAGATTTATTATAAGATTGGTATTCCTTGATTGGGTTTTTCCAGAGTAATTAATGTTGTGATGGTTTATGTGTGTTTTTTCTATGTGATTACTATCATTATTTATCTAGTATCATTTTTTTAACATTAACAATTGTTACAACTATGTTGCCTCTATGATGGGGCTTAGTTATAATTGTGTTGACTCTATGAGATGGATTTAGTTACGATTGCGTTGCCTCAATGAGAGGGGATAACTTCTATGAGTATTGGATTGTATATGAAGGGAAAATTATGCTAACTTTTGTAAGTATGAAATGGGATTGTATACAAGAGGGAAAGTTATACCAGATTTTGCAAGGTAATCATTCTCAGTGGTTTTTTTCTTGCTCCAAATAGTAAGAGCCAAATTATAGAGTTGATGAAAGCAAGCTCTTTGTGGAGATTGTCAGTTTTCCAAACAATATGCAAATAAACCAAAACATTATTGTTACTGTAAATTATTATTTTGCATAATAAGGTTGATCTTTGTGAGGATTTTCATAACATCATAGACTTATGTTGAGAATAACCAATGCCTAGTTTAGGGGAAGGGCATCCCCTTCCATAATTAGAGGCATTTGAAGCCAATGATGAAAAATATTTCACATTCAATGGATTTAGAGAAACCTATATAACAGAATTTAAAAATGCAATAATAAATAGAAATTATAATCTTAGCAACTCTATGCTTGAATTATTAGAAAAGTTGTTTATACCTATCTCTTAAAAATGTTTTAATGTAGTAGTTGCATGTAGTCCAAAGTAAAAAGTTAAAGTAACTAAGAAGCATTTGAAACTTCTAATAATGTATTACTTATATATAGTTTAAAAATAAAAGAAAAGTAATAGTGACGACTTCATGTATTTTTGATGTAGAAGTGGATAGATCTACATGTTAGTGATGGTTGAAAATGAACTCTTCAACATATTTTTAAAATAAATAGATGAATAAAAGTTGTCACATATTAATCCTATCGATAACTCTAGCACACATTCTTTTCCAAACTTCTAAATAAGAAACCCCCAAAGCTATTTAGTATCACCTAATTAGTTTTAGAACAAACAATAACAATAATTTTATTATATATTCATGATTAAATAAATAATGTTGTTGTATTAAAATGTGAGACAATTTTTGTATTTTTTTTTTTTTTTTTGAACTAGGCAAAAATATATATTTTTTTAAAACAATTCATAGCCAAGTTATACCTTGTGAATGCTACAATCAATCCAAGTAATAAAATGTGACACTTTCATTGGTAAGGCTTAGTCAAAGAACCAAGAGGTACAAAGAAAAAATGCAACAAGAACCGTTTTACCATGAAAATAAATGAGATAAGACCACTATTGTACCTAATCATATTGGCAACATGAGGTGGAAAAAAACTATAATAAATTGAGGAAAAATCACCCATTGAAACAATAGAGTTTTAGTGATTAAAAACCAGGATAGCACAAGCAATGAGTGAAGCAATCAAATTATTTTATATGAAAAATTTTAGAAGGGCCTTAAGTTATTGGACTTGGAGGGTTGTTGAGGTCTCAACAATTGGAAAGACACAAGATGAAGCTATAATATCTACTAATCCTCTACAAATTATGACCATGAAATGTAGCCAATTATATTCTTTGCTTTAGGGTCATTCCAAAATAAGCATAAAGTAGCTAAAAAAATTCTTTGCTTTAGATTCATTAGTGATGTTTATATGCCAACTAGTGAAGTTCATTTGTTGTGCTAAGAGGATTAATGGCAATGACATGTATTTCCTTAAACTGTATTGATAATCCCAGCTGAAATCTTCATCATATGGCCACTATAGATTTGAGATACCAGTTGTAGATATATTGTCCCTTGGGTGTTGCTCCATTTCCTTTGAGCATCTGTAGACTTGATGGAGTCTTCATGAAATCATAGAACTTTCTCCATTCCTAATAAGCATCCATATCCATGAAAGATATATTCATATGTATCGTAGTCTAATTGTGCTTCTTTTCTCAATTATTTCTAGTTATTTTAACACATGGATATCATCTAATGGATGGGGAAGCGATGACCTTTTTTCTTTTATTTTTTAGCCTAATAAGGTATGACTACCAATTATTGAGATTCTGACTTGTTTCCTTATACTACAATTGATTAATTGAAATAATCTCAATTTTTGGTCTCAGACTTTAACATTTTAACATTTTACCCTTTATGTGAATAGTCATTAAATGTATTGATAAATCCCCTATTATATGAGACTTACTAACTAGTAAACATGTAAAGATACCAAATTATTAATCATTTTGTGAGTTCATGGTCCAATCATCATCGCATTATTCTAAAACATGATTTATCTTCAATGTGGCTCTTTAATGTAACTTCACTGTAACTAATAAACTAGAAAAAGCATGCAAACTAATTTAAGCATATTTTATGTGTATAGTGTTGTTAAATTCAATAATAGAATTGAGAAAAATGTATAAAATAGACCAAAACCACTAAGTTCAAAGAAAATGAATTGAAAACGCAAATTATCTTACAAAAGAAGATTGTGAACAAAACCAACCCTCGGCATTTAGGTAAAATGGAAATCCAACAACATAATTAAAAAAATAAAATAAAACATAACTGAAAACCAAAATCAAAATGCAAATGAAAATTTAAACTTTGAATACACCATACGTAACTTGCAATTAATATACGAATAATTTTTGTGTGTATTTTGTATTATGTCTTTAATTTCAATTTCTTTGATGGTATCAGAGCAAGTATTATCTTGACTCCTTCATGGGAAGGTTAGGAAGATGACAGATATGTGAAGGTTGATTCTTTGTACAACATAGGTTAGAGAGTGAGAATAGATAGCTTCAGGTGATTCTTTACTATAAATTCTTGAGATAAGAGACGACGGAAAAGAGATCGTGTGGTTGAAACTTTGCTATCAAGCCCATGTGGAGCATCTATTAAATTGCTGCCGTAGATATGTATGAACATTGTTGTTGGCATATTGCTGGATTATTTTTGTCTAATGGTGTTGTGTGAGAGATACGATCAACATTGCTACAACAAGCTTTTAAACTACATAAACCATTTGGAAATCACATGGGCCTTGAATTCAGGTTACAACTACCTAATCGTAATGGTAATACGAGTTTTAATTCAGCAAGTACAAGGCACATGTGCCAGCTCATTTCAAAGATGAATGGGAAATGTTTGTTTCTTGTCTAAACCTTGGGCCTGGTTAGAAGGTTCAAAGCTGAAAGTGTCCCTTCGCTAGGGCTATAACAACAACAATCACTGAAGTTCTAAATGATAACATGGAAAATTTAGCACATTCATTTGTTTCAAAACGAGAAATGCAAACAAGTGCAATGATGCAAGAAATTTCTCTTTCAAAGTTCAAGGCTGAAGTTCATTGTTCTGAGAACCATCATTTCTCTTTGCTAAAACATGAGACTAAAAAGTTACATAATGCATAGACAAAATGTAGAATGAGTTGAGATATGAGATTAATAAAGTGACAATTGGCCAACGACTAGACTTAAATTTGGAAAGGAGGCGAATTCATGAATAATTATCAGATGAGAATGTAGAGACATCAAGCCTAACAAATAAATATGATAGATTAAATAGCTTATAAATATCAATTTATTTGGAAAATTCAATTTCAATAGCATTTATGATATTCTACATGGAAGCTAGTTAGTGTAATCACTTCAATGGTCGTTGAACACTGCTTATTAGAGTAACGCAACAGAAGTGAAAAATGTTCCATAAGCTTCAACTGTTCGCGGATGAATTGCCAAGAAATGCTACTCATAAATGGAGGAAGTCCTAGCCGTTGCTAGTTAAAGAGAAGAGACCAGATCTGTAGAAAATTTAGATTAATGTGTGTTTTTATTCCATGGTGTGGATTTTGTATTTATTGGTGTGCAAAGTTATTATGACTTTAATTTTAAAATTTATGTTATGAAAGACAAATTATCGAACATAGTAAAGTAATTAAATTAGTGGTTCTCAATGTTTAACAGTGCGGAGAAAACATATTTCTAATTTGATTATGGGTGAATGTATGAAGATGAGTTACACTTTTGAGCGAAATGTGGCAATGAAATTTCAAAATTTTACTCTTTTATCAAATTGAAGCCCTCAAAATTCATATAAGTATCATGAATTTTGATTTGGAGTAAAAGATAATTGTGGAGAATTATGTTGTAGCCCTAATGATATTTTTTGCAAAAAAATGTAGTGTCGTATAATCTGTCAATTTTCCATTAAATGAAATGCTTGTCCTTGCAAATTTCACACATCTTAAGTAGTATGTGTTTGTTCGCATAGCTCATTCAAGTGCTTAAAATGCTCGATCGAGCGCTTGAGTTCTAAATTCAAATAGCTCAATTGAGGGTTAAAGAAACTGTTTATAGATCCATGAATGCTCCCATTTTGCCAGAATCTGTTGATTGCTTTGTACAAATTTATATAACAGAAAAACTCCTGCTCGTGGTTATCTAGCAGCTCGATAAGGCTATAGAGATCGATCAGGCCATTTAAAAAGTAACCGCGCACCAACTGCGAACCAACTTTTATTAATGGCCTTGATGTTAAATTCTACAAACTAGGAGTTTGATTGAGCTATAAGTTCAATCGAGCTCCTGTTGTCAACCCCAAAAAAAGAGAACAAATCAAATTCAAATGCATAAAAAAATAACAACAAACATTCATTCATAGAAAAATATCATAACGTGGAAATTACACAATAATCCACAATAAACATGGGAAATTGGAGATTTCGATCTTGAAAAGGAGAAAATTGTCAGGAATAGAGGAAATGAGAGAAAAAGCTAAAGAAAGGATGAGAAAAAGGTGATAGAAATTGAGAGAACAAGAATATCACACGATTCAAGAAATTCATGCAAATACATGTAATTCAAGTTTTCTCACTTCTCATATTACCTACTCCATATTTTACACATTAGAAAATATGATTGAAAACAATATAAAAAAAAGAGAATGAAACAATAGAACTAAGATAAAATAAGCATTGAAAGTAATACCATGTAGTTAAAAATTGAGATGTAACAACAATTAAGGAAAACCACTTGAAACCATGGTTTATTGGAATATTCTAAAGCCACTTGAATTCACACAAATTATGAAACACCTTCGAATTTTAATGGTTTATGATAACCCACAAAAACTAAGGATGTGATTTAACCAAAGAAGGTCGTTACATTTCCATAAATTATTTACATGAATTACAATTCATGACAATTTATTTAGAAGAGAGATTAGCAAAATTGTTTTCCACGTAGGTCCTCCAAAACCTATAAGCATTAGTTTGATCGATGCTTGATATCCTTGTAGGAGTTAAAAGAGAGAAAATTTGTCAAGGTGTAGAAGGAGTAAGAATATCCCTCTTTCCAATATGCATATTGAGAAGACATTCTTTGTTAAACATATAACAACGCTAAATTTTCATGACATCCATCATCATATATAACATTTAATGGTTCCATGAATCCTAAATGACTATCCCTACCTTTGAAAACCTCACAAGTTTCTTCTTTCAATCCTCACATGAAGATTATGAGAATTTTTTGAAGAGAGCATGTTTTTTAAAGACATACAAAGTGTAGTGTAGATTTGCGCTTGCATAAAAAAGAGCGTCTTATTGCATATCACTATAATGTTCCACAGAAGGCTCATGTGATTAATCAATATTAAATTCAGAAATAATAAATGCAAAAGAAATGAATTAACATGCATGCATTGATGATATGCTAGAAATCTTTACAATGTTCATATTCTTAGATTGTGAAAATATAATGTTGATTAAATTTATCTAGTTGTTTCTCAACATGTAATCGTGAAATATATTGAAAAGTATAGTTCAAAAGTAAAAAAATAGAACTTATTTTAAGCTTTGTCAAGGTTTGATGAAAATAATTGAAAACATAAAAGGCATTGGATATGCATCTTTGCACGTGCATAAAAAAGGCCCCTTGTAGAAACATATAGTTTTTAAAACCCTTTTACCCCTCCTTGTGCCCTACTTGATTGTTGTGCTAAAATTTCCATGCACATTATACCAAAAAAAACACTTGAATCACCTTTTCCCCTCTTCACCACAAATTACAACAATGTACATCCATTGCTGATAAGACCTTGAAGAATTTTCCTTGTTCTCTAAATCCACTAAAACCTCCATCTCTTGATTTCTTTTTGTTTCCTAATCAACAATTCATTTGTCTTCTCATAATTCTCATTCCACATTTCTTCCACTTTTTGTTTGGAATTGTGAAATTCTCTATAGTTATGATAAGTTCTTCCTTTAAGAAAGTTCTTATTACTATTGTTTTATGGTCATTTTAGTTATACATGTTTTAAAATGCTAAATGATATGTTTCTTCTGATGAAGAAAAACTTTTCCAACTAATTCGATATTGTATAGCAAGCTTTGAAATATTAACATACTTAAAAACTAGTTGAATAGGTTCCTTCTTGTATCATGGACTGTGTATTTATGTATTGAATGGTTTTTTAGTCACAAATTATCTTATACAATTAAATTTGTATAAATTTATAGATGTATATATATTTTTTCTCTCATGAAATAAACTTGGACCTTCAATTTGGTAATCAATGGCTTGATTTTTCAAGAATCTCTCATTCTCTCAAATTCAAAAGATTCGCCATATCATTAAACTAGCAACAATTCCCTTTGACTTCCTATAAAATATTTAAACTTTAATTTATATTAGCTTTTATTTCAGCAACCTTGGAGATTATTATACAATATCTTCTTCATCAACTTTTATACATCTTCACCCTCTTCTCATTTTTGAGCCACTATCTTTCAATTCTTTAGTAAAATCTCCAAATCTTCTAGTTTTATTCCTAATACCTTTTTTTTTTAATGACTTAAATATATTTCATTCTCTTCTCACAATCCTTTTTACTTGCCATTGGATTTTAACTGAAATGTTTGATAAATGAGATATATGAACAAAAATATAATACCATCCTTGTTACAATAGGGTTACCTTTTAGTTTGGGATTTATATAGTCTTTTGAAGAAATGGAAAATTGTTACTAGAAAGAACTAACCTTTTTGAAAAAGGTCAAATGCTTCACTTGGTAAATGTGACTTGTTGTGAAACCAAACAAAGCTATAAACCTATATTCACTAGTAAATTTTTGGGGCTATATCTAACAATAAATCACATTTATCACACACTCTTCAATCCTATGCCCAAATGATTAAGTGTTTTCATTTCTTAAACATGTGTTGGGGGGATAGTGAAGAGAGATCATTGCTTGTGGGACTAGATTACTTGGGAAATAGGTATATTAACAATTTACTCTCCAATTTTTCTAATTTATTTCCTAACACCTGCTCTTTTTAAATCATTTTTCTCTTTCCTTGTCTTCTCACAGTCCCTTTTAGTTTCCATTGGATTTTAATTCAAATGTTTGGTGAATGAGATATATGAACAATAATATAATACCATCTTTGTTGTAGAGATCACTTTTAATTGGATTAAAATGTAGTCTCTAGATAAATGAAATTGTTGCTAAGAAGAACTAATTTTTGAAAAATGGTCAAATGCTTCATGGTAAAAAGGAGAAGACGTATTAGATATATTAAAAAATCAAAATTATTTATATTATATTTTTTCACAATTAATTTATGTGTTACACTTCTTTTGTGTATGGTACATAATTCTTGCATGTATAATACAGTATTTATATAAGAGTTTTACTTAAATTTTTGAAATTATGATATTGCAAATTATAAAAAATAAATTTAAAAAATAATTTATTAAAAAAATTGAAAATGTATTTATTTAAACCTTTTATAGAAATATATACACCACAAGACATTAAACTTATATAAATACATATTCAAATGACATTTTTAAACCTTAAATTATACTATACTCATTAGAATTTTATATATAAATTAAATTTATTTTTGCTAACCATATTATTTTAACATATACAAATAATTTAAATTTTTATATAATTTATATATAATATGAATTTATTTCATTGCTACAGAGGACCATAATTTAAAACATAAAATATAAATTTTAAAGTGCAATATTTTACAAATTGTCATTCTTAGATCATAATAGTTATGCAGATAAATTCTATATGCCTTAGTACATTAGGGGTTCCTCTAATTGGGATGTTATCATTTTGTGGAATCCCTTGAATTTAAATCATGATTTATGCATAAGCAAAAAAAATATTTATTTCAATGGCTTGTTATGATGAAATTTATTTGTTTATATGCTTCATATATAATGGTTTCATGTGACTCTGATTTGTTCCAGGCATCAATATGTATAACTTGAGTAAATATTAAGAAAATGCATATTAATTTACGTAAGTATACATATATTTGAATTGTTATTTTGAAATATTTAATTAAATCAAGTTACATAATTCAATTTAGTTGGTAATGGAAATATAATGTTTCCCAAAGCTCTAATTTCTATCTCCCTATATGCTCACATATCACATAATTTGGAAAAGTAAGTGGCCCATTATCCACACATCTTTTCTTTTGCAAGGAACAAACATTACATAGTGTAATTAGGAGAATTGTGTTAAAGGATCATGAACTTCATATCCACATACTTGCAATTCAAACACTTTGTATATGCACTATTAACCTTGTACACACCATCACTACCAACCAATTTTCTTTACTAACCATTACAAGTAGAGTAATTGCTTAATTTACTTTGAATCTTTTTCACACAAACATAGATTACAACTAGGAGGATTTAAGTGGCCCTAATCCACATGTATTTTTTACTTGTTTTGTTCAGTACAATTCACATCACACCTAGCTTAACTAGAAGGAAATTAAATGGTCCTAAATCCACAAATATGTTTTACTTCTTTCGCTAACCAAAGATTTTATTTCATTCATTTATTTTCGGATCCGGGACTTGGTATTAGTAAAGAAAGAAAGTAAGCATTGCCTCCCTTTCATCCTTATGGCGAAATTGTGGTGACATTTGAACCCTTTCTCAAAGCACTAAAGCTTCCATCTCCCTATATGCTCACATAGTATAATTAGGAAAGAATTAAGTGGCCCATCATCCACACATAATTTAATTTCTAGCAAGGAACGAGCATAGCGTACTGTAATTAGAAAAATTGTAAAGGATCGTCTCATATCCACATCAATTGACACTTTGTATACTCACAACTTAACTCGCACACACATTCACCCCACACACTAAGCTCACTTAAACTTTGTATAAAGGGTATCCTCTTTCCAAATTCTTTGTACTTGGTTTCTTTGAGCTTATATTTTGTTTCACACCCTAAGTGAAGAAAAATATTTCTAAAAACAATGTTAACCTGAACACACTAAATTCCCCACAAGGGCCGCAAGATAATTTATAGTTCAAAGTAGGGACACGAACATAGGCAACACATAAGATGTCGTGGTTGTTTTTCATATTGGAACATAGAAAGTTTCCTTTTAGGGAGCTTAAAATCTTGCATCATCTAGTGAAAAATATGGTACATGGAAAGAAACTCATGAAGGGGGTAAGGCTTAGGTGGCGGATTGTCACGAACCTTCATGTTGTCTCCCAACATGTGGTAGGGGTTTTGGTTCCAAAAATGACAACTAGAAGTTAAGATTCATCTATTCCCAATGGACGCATGTAAATTAGGGCCAAATATTAGGGCATATTTCCCTATAGGTTGAGGTGCAAGAGTACTTAGACTTGAGGTTATCATGGTCAGGCTACTGGAAGCGTCACCAGCAATTTTGGGACGTAGCCCTAGTATGCTAGGCTATTATAACCCTCTTCATACCTTGGTTGGTTTTTTGGTTGCTGGAAGCATTTCCAGTGACATTCATGACATGGCCCTAGTACTCTACACTAAAATCTTCACAAGGCCCAGTTACTACTTGAGGAGAAGGACGTTAGGTCTTTTTAAGATTTTTCTCATATGCAAAATCTCACAAAACCTTTTTTGTTTATTGTTTCACACATTAGAATTAAAGGTAAAATTAACCATTTATTTTTTGCTTTGTCTTATGTATGTGATTCATTTGGGTTTTCCTAAATAAAATTCCCTTCACCAAATTTTCCCACAAACTTAATAGGGGACCTAAGGGTTACCCATCACTCTAGACGCCTATAAGATCTCCCACCATTATCGAGAGGAGTGTTTTTTCTCTCACCATTTTGGCATGTAAGACATGACCAAGCCACCTTGTTTGGAACATCCATTCTTTAAGCCACCTTATTGGGATCGAACTCCTCTCAAGGCAACCCCACATCCATTTTTTTGAAATTTTATTTCACTAAATTCCTAAGAAAAAACTATAAAACCTAAAATAATTAAAAAATAAAGTTTTTAACATAGAAAAAATTTATAATAAATATGTT
>APFE030908218.1:0-23256 GCA_000404065.3 Pinus taeda | reverse complement strand
TGTGTGCAATGTTTGTTATAGGTATGCCAAAGTTTATGGTAGTGTTGTGTATGTAATAACCATGTAGATAATGTCATGATATACATCATTGATATTAAATCTTTTATATATTGAGAAGCACATGTATTGATAGTTGTATAGGAAAGACTACATGGTTGAAGGATGGGTTGTGTGCTATCATTAGATTTTGTGGTACAAAAACAATTTTCTTTAGGCATGCATCTTTGGTTTATGTCTCTTGAAGAGGAAATGAAAACTATATTGAATTGTTGTTGTTGTCATAAGGGTTTTGAGTGGATATAATTATTAGTGCACATAGGAGAGTCGTTACATGCATTGCTTGGATCATATTCGAATGGGATATCTCTATTGTCACTATTTATCTTGCAGAGAGAAGTTATGACAGAGATCAACATTGTATGAAATAATATTGGATATTTTATCGAGATGCATTGGAGTGAGGTAGATATTGATGTGAATAATTGTGTTTGTTTCATGGATAGAAGGATGGTGTAGGTTCTGCATATTGTAGTGATTTATTAGTGCCTTCAGGTCTTGAATCTCTAGTTTAAAACTAGTTTGCACATACAATTTGATAGAGATGTGAAAAAAATGTGAATGCTTGTAAAAGTGCAAGAAAGAGATTCAAGAATCCATCATGTGCTTATATTTAACATTTCATTATCATGTATTGTAGGGATGAAAAAATAGAATGAAACCTTATGCTACTATCTGTTAAGAATTATTGGTTATGATTCTATAATATGTTGGTTATTGACTGAGGTATCATTACTTAAGGTACATGCATTCTCAAATTTGATTGTGTGTGGTACTTTGAGAAAAGGCCATGTGAGTTTGGTATGCTCTAATGTGCTAGTTACATGAGTTTAAAGAAGAAAAATCAATATTCAAAGAAATTTTATACTTTTAGTTTTATTATTGCTATTACGCAAAGATATGGACTTCACTTATTGTGTAAGTTGTAGAGTGTTGCTTGATGTATGGTAGGGCTTGTGGTAGCTAACTTACTACAAGAATTTGAGACTATTATTGCATATATTTATGCTTGATGTTTGATAATGGTGATCATATTTGCTTAATGACTTAATGAGCCTAGTTGAATTATTATGGTTTCTTGATGCCTAACTAACCACTAGTAGCTATCAATGTATTCAAATTGTGTAGAGGAAAATTGCAAGAATGGTTATGTTCAATTAATGAGTAGTATACTTCTTTTATTGATGATTTTGATATCTAAATTTGAAATGTTGATGCATGAGAACTTGTGTTATTGATTTCAATTGGGGTTTGACATTTTATTGATGTTCTAAAAGGAATTGTATGTGATATGTTGTGGATACATTATTGGGTGGGAAATGAATTGCAATGAGTTTGTTTAGTTGAAGCATGAATAATATTGAGATTGAGTAGTGCTATGGTTTGCCAGTGGAAGCATATAACAAACAAAAGAACAAATTGATGTAGTGAATATTGATGAGAACTTGATGTTTTTGTATGTGGATATGGCTTTCCTATAGCTGATGTATTCACAATATTGATGAGATATGGTTTGGAATTGGTGGGTTGTTTATTATTAAGCATGCATTGATTCATAATGCTTCAACATTTGGAATTTGATGATCTAGTGCTTCATGATCTATTTTGTTGATCAAAGATATTTTGTAGAGAGGTATTGGAATTTTTTATTCAGATTGAGTTTAATGGTATATGTGGGTCCGGTTTGAAAATTGAATGAAAAATGGCCTACACGATTTGTGGTTAGTTTAGGTAAATTAATTGTGAAATATTTTGAAACATGGTCCACGGAGTCTCTAAGGGTCAAAGCCTTCACTGAGGGAATGGTAGCTTTCATTTTTTAGTATAAGCCAGTAAAATTGATCAAGGAGTAGCATCTTTGTCATAGTGAAATCTTGAGAAATGAAGGGAGGTGGTAGCCTCTGACATGTAGGAGCCTTTACACTAGTAAGACTTTTCACGAGTGCAATATGAAAGAATATTTTCTTAATAATAATAAGAAGAAAGAGATAACAACATCAATGGTTTTCTAAGTTTGGTTTTACACCTAAAAATATGGTGTCCCTATGTGTTGATGATGTGCTTCATACTTATGGTTTACATGCTTCCTGTCTAATATTGTTCATGCTTTATTGAATATGCACATATCTATTACATAATGTGGTGCTAATGAAATGATGGTTCATATATCTTTGAAAATGAAAACATAAACTAAATAAAATTTGGATTGGCATGAAATATTGATTCACCCACATCCCCCCACCTCCCCCATTCAACATTTATAATAATTAGAGAAATATATATGGCATGAAAGACATGGTCATCTCAATCAAAATGATCTTTTGTTACTTTAAAAGTAAGAAATCATAAAAGGTATTCCAATTTTTAAGAATAAATAAGAATATCATGTATAATGTGGATTAGGAAAATGACATAAGGAACAGTTTCCTATAATAACATAAAAGAGGAAAAGTTAAATTCTTGAGTTAATACATTATAATGAGCGTGGTCCCATGCAAACTAGGTCATTTGGTGGAGCTTTATATTTCCTTATTTTCATAGCTTCCAACCCATTTTCATGTTGTTTATTGCTACTTTAGATATGTTATTGTATAATACATTACATAGGGCCATTGGCCTAAATTGCCTTGGGGTACGAGCTTTATCTTCCTTCAAAATAAGGGTAATGAAGGTCAAATTTAAATCTTTCAAGATGGTTGTTGACTCTTGAGAGTCTATGACCACCTCATATCTACCAATTTTAACTATTTCCCAACACACTTTGAGGAATTCAATAGTAAATCCATGTGATTTAGAGGCTTTAACATTGGGAAATGCATTTGCTTCCTGGGCCACTTCTTCCATTGAGATTGGCTCATTTAAGTTCTTATTGTGCTCTTCCATGATCAACTTAGGGATGTGCCTAACTATCCCCTTGATGTCATCCCCCCTATCCACTTGGTGCTCCCCTACCACTTTTTGGAAGTGTTACAAAAGGACTTATTAAATATCCTAATGATTTTCATATGTGTGCCCCCTTTCATTCTTAGTACTGAAGATTTGGCTAGAATTTCTATGTGGAATTGTAGAGTGGTGAAATAACTTAGTGTTCTTCTCACCCTCCCTAAGCCATAACACTTGTGATTTTTGTCTTGATATATTTTCCTCCTGTCGACATATAACCTACCACTACTTCAAAAACCAAGTCTCCTTCATTCTTATTTCTTTCAGAAAGCCTTATGTAATTAGCTTTTCTTGTAATGTTTCCATCGTATGTTCTAAGTCCTTCTTTGCTTGGAAGATATTAGTGAAGTCCATCTTATTCCACTATATAATTTCCATTTTATGTATTTTAACCTTGCATGCAAGATGTGCATATTGGAATCCCTGAATGGGATAGATTCTCCCCATCACTATTTGATATTTTCCGTGAAGACAAGATGATCTAGCCAGAATGCCTCAAGTATAAATGGTATTTTTATGGTTGCCTAACATTGCGACCATTAATATCACCAACTAGTGATGTGATCCTCCAAAGGGAAGGATATTTGCTTCCATATATATTCCTCTCATAAGCAAATCCTTTGAAATTAAAAATATGTCAAGTCCTAATGCTACTTGATGCTACCCTCTATGCTTACTACTCCATGTGAAGCAACCATTGGCATTTTCCATGTCAATTAGCTTAGTTTCATCAATGAGCTTCTTAAAAGATTCAAAATCTTTGTTTATGTGTCCTTGGCCCCCTTTTTTCTCGGATAGGGAGGTTATCATATGAAAATCCATCCCCCCCCCCTCGCCCCCGTGCAAAAAAATCCAAGGGAGCTGCCCTTTCATGTTTCTTAGCTTTTTTAGATCTTAGAGGAGTTTGAGGTTCTCGTATATTCTTTCGGGCCCATAAACATTCATGAACACGAGCGATGTCATATCCGCTATAACCTGCATCTCCACCAATAAATAGGATCTCTTCACTTCTGCTTCAATTAAATTTAGGGATTGGGGTTTACATAAAGTTGCCAATCCCTGAAAAGAACCTTACACTGTGATCTCCATAACCTCAAACTACCTACCTAATTTCCCACTTAACTCCTAGATTTGTTTTCATTAGAACACTTTGTTTCTTGGAATAAAGAGAGGTCTGGTTGTTACATTTTAATCTTGTTCTTATGAAATCTTTGTTTCGTTAGACTACTTATGCCTCTTACATTCCATGTTAAAAATTTCATGATTAACTACAATTATTGGGTTACAAGCTTAACATTCTCATATTACTTGAATTTATCTCCATGGCTTCAATCCCCTAAAGGGATACACTATTAGACTTCCTTCCTCTTTTCTAATGGGCATTCCATGGTGCTAATAGATTTTGAGATTTTGGCATCCTAACTGACATCTCCACTATGTTTGTATGTGAATATTTATGACTTGTTAGTTTTGCTTCTTCTCGCATCAAGTATAGATACTGGATATTATCCATTTGGTTAGTTGAGATGGCTTTGAGTCCTTTTTTCCTCACTTATTCCACGATGGTTTGAAGGTTGATTCCTTTTCTTTCTACTATTTCATATACATCTGAGTCCTCTATACCCACTTCACTTAGGGTCATCAAGACATGTCATTTAAAGTATTTTGGTAGATCCAGTATATATAATTTTTTCAAAATGTATTATGTCTGATGCAACATGTGTTCATCTTAACCCCCTTCTTTTTCACCAATTTTTTCTTCTTCAGTCCCACAACTCTCTAGGTTCTCCTCTAATAAGATTTCAAAATTGTTCCTTTGTGCTTGTCTACCTCCTAGATTTCTCTATTGTTGTCTTCGATTTTCCCTTCCCCTTAGGTTGGGTCTTACAAATCCATCATCTTCCTTTTGTTGTGATTATTTTAACTGTTCTTCCACTTTATTCATAGGGCACTCACAGATCAGGTGGTCATTTTCATGGTAGCACTTGCACCTAAAGGAAATCTACTCATACTCAACAAATTATAACCATATTTCATCCCTAAATACCAATTTGAATGCTTCAAGTTGGGCATCAAATAAATACATTTCCACACATATTTTTGCATACAATGTGTTTCTTCCCTGTAGCATTGCCTCCAATAATTTGATGAACTTTCCCAATTTATCTTTCATGAGCTCTATGGTAGAAGGTAACCAATAATCTAGAGGTAGAGAATTCAAGTTGACCCGAACTTGGACTCTGGTGAAGTTCTCCTTCTCTGGGGCAAAATTTTCCATCCATGATTGCATGTATATTCCAACTGATGCAAAGAAGTAGGGAACACCACTAAATATTTGGTATTTTTCCTCCATGTTAGTGAAGACTACAAGAGATAATCCCTTTGACCTTAGATGTAGCTCAATCTCCACTCTTGGTTTCTAGTGATGTTTGATCTAGTCACACAAAACCTTTTCTATGGGCTAGAGGCCCATAAATTCTCATGTGATCACATATGATCTCATGTGATCTCTAAAGGCTTGTGTCTCAGCGTCGATGATTAATCCCATAGGGATCATTATTGTTTTGGACCTACACATCCCTGAGGTCCCTTTTGAATTTTGTTACTACTACTAGTCTGCTCGGTTCCCTACCACACTTCTATCCCAATATTTTTTCTCGCAATTCCCACCTAATCCAACCACTTCCTGGTTGTTTTCTAACATATCGTCTACTATGAACCCAAATCCTGCCTTGAACCCCTTACCCTTGTATGTTACCACATTTCGATAAGAGGGAGCCCTACTCCCTCCCCATTTGAACATTATATGTGTCAAATGATACTTGTACCTGCTAAAAAACCCTTGCTTCTCTCGAGGACCCCTTGAAACCCGTAAAGGTGAATGGATTTGGCCCATATTCATCTTTCGTGTAATAGTTATCACCCTCACTCGAATTGGGCTCCCTCCCCATCTAAACACTATCTGTGTCAAATGCTAATTGTACCTACTCAAAAACCCTTGCTCCGCCCGAGTACCCCTTGAAACTCCTAAAAGTTAATGAATTTGGCCCATATTCATCTTTCCCATGACTAGTCATCACCCTCACTTGAATTTGAGCACAAGACCTCATAAAAAAATTACATATCTTTATATATATAATTTTTTTTATTAATATATATAATAAAATTTTCAAAATTATAATAAAATTCAAATTAATAAAATTTATAATAATTAATAAACTAAAATATACTAATTTACATTATTTTATATTTAAAAATTTAAAGCATAATGTAAAATTAAAAATTAAAACGTATATTATTATAAATTTATTTTTGCTTCTATTACGTTACTTAGATTCGTAAGTTTATTATATTGTGATTATTAAATCAAAAATTATATTCAAATTTAATATATTTTAAGTTTAGTTTTTTATAATATATATATTATATATATATTAAAGAGTTTGCTATTTAAAATCCAAAAATATTATAATTTTTTTTAATGAGCAAATTATATTATATTGTTAATTAATTATATCTTTTTAAATTAAGTCTTGTTTATTCTATATTAAATTAAAAACAAAAAAAAAAAAATCGGTAGAAATTACATTAAAAAAAATTCTAATTTATTTCCAACTATTTAGTGTGATTTATGGTCAGGAAAAGAAGAAACATATCATGGCACACACTCAAATATAGATCGAAATGTAGAGGCCCTTCATTCATATAACGGCTATAATAAACAACAAGTTTATGAGAAATATTATTTAACTTGTAGCATCAATCATATTAAATAAAATCAAGAAATAGGTAAAGGTTATTAAATAAAATCAAGAAATAGGTAAAGGTTTGAAATAACTAACGAATATTCAAAGTCAAACAAGGAGCAAAGTTAGAAATATATAACAACCATAATAAACAGCTAGTTTAAGAATAAAATTAGTTAATTTATAGCATTAATTAATAGGAACCAATAATATTAAATAAAATAAAGAGATAGTTTAAGGAGAAAATTAAATATAAAATAAGAAGAAACAATTAGTGTAATTGTTTGTTTAGGTGCAAACTTATTTTAGAGTAATAAGAAGGAATAATTGGATCAAATTTATTTTGGTGGAAACATATTTTAAGTGCAAAAAAAATGTGTAATTTTTTATTATTTAAATTCTATTTTTGAATGTTATAGAGATTACATAACATGTACATTGAGCCATTTTATCAGCTCACATTAAAATTTATTGTTTTATTATTAATATATTTTTATGTATATGGGAAACATTACTTCATATTAAAATATTTTATTCATAAGTAGTCTTAGATGTTTTATTTTATACAACATTAAATATATTCTTTTTAGATTATTTTTTCTACTTTTGAAAAATATAATATTTAAATATTGTACTCATATATATATATATTATATATATATATATTCTAATTACTTTACATGAAATTATATTTTCTTTATATAGAGAATTAATTAAATATGCATAGCATATTCTTATTTATTTTGTATCATAGTCAACATTGCTATTCTACTTAGAATTTATTTTTTTTTAAGAAAAGAGAACATATTTACACATCCCTTTGACACTAAACTGTAGAATGAATTTATCCACTCAATAAATTATCCACTCAATGATATCAACTACAGTTTAGATTTAATTCATTAACTAAAATTTAATAGAGTATAAGATTATTTAGAAATTTAGAAATTTCTATTTATATATTCAAAAGATAAAAAAAAAAGAGAAAGCTTACATAATTGAAATAATTAAATACTTTTCCGTTATAAATATAAATATGGCTTATATGTTAAATATTTTATTTATATTTTTTTAATATAATGTATACTCAACATATTCATGAAAATATTTTTCATTTTCAACTCATTTACTGTTATAAAAATGATAAACTTTTTAATTTCAAAATAACATATCTATTTGCATATTTATCATTATACTTTTAATATATATTCATTATTTAAAAAAAATAGAAGTTCAATTGTAACAAATATATCACTGTAAAAGCATGAACGTTGTTGGAACTATGAACAATTTGAGAGTTGTCATGTTGAAGATGTTGTTTTAAAATCACAAGGACAAACACTTACTAATATATTTGTCATTAACCGAGAGACTATAGGTTAAATTCAAAAAAGTGTCTCACTATAAACGCATCAACATATCTGGAATTATGCGGAATTTGAGAGATGTCTTGGTCAAGGTTTGGTTTTAACATCACAAAATGACAAAACTTGTTTAATATATATTCGTCATTAACAGAGATATTATAGGCTCAACTTTAACAAAGATCTCATTATAGAGGCGTAAACAAAGTTGGAATTATGTACAATTTGGGAGATGTCATCGTCAAAATGGGTTTTGTTTTGAAGAAGCATTTAACGTATCATTGTCATATATTTTGAAATATAATTAGATTAAAAGTGTTTTAAACCTTATTAGGTTTTATTTTAAAATTTCAAGATTATATGAAAACATGAAAATAAATTACAAAGTCAATTGGAGATACCAACTGTGTTTTTATATTAAATTTTTTCTCTCAAGCCAAAATTGTAATTTTTATTAATATGTTTTAAAATTACATGTTGTGGATGCTTTAAAGAAAGTATATATCAAAATCTGGTGGCAAGCCACACACTAAAAAACAGTCGGTTACATCACTTGTAATCTATCTCATGATAAATATACAAAAAATAATTTAAATAGATAAGTCTGAAGTAAGCAAAAACGTCTATTATAAATCCATAACTATCTCATAATAAGGTCTAATCATCTCGCTATGAGTGTTAACCATCAAAAGGTCTATGAAAGCACTAATATAAATCATGTCCATTATGTTCATGTATCATCCAGTGGTTGTATGGCTAGAGCATTGGCTCCTTGGAAAGTAGGTTGGAAAGGTGGTTCCTCTCCCTGTAAATACGATGGCATGAAATGATATTAAATTGTGATTTAATAATAAAACTTCGTCCAACAGGTTCCAAAGTATGTGCATGTGACATAAAGATTGTTGCTTAAATGAATTGATGATAAGTTTAGAGTCTCCAAAAATATGAAGGTGCCTACATCCTTTTTCAAGTGAGAAAGAGAGAACGTGATTGAGGCTGGATAGTTTAGCAAAGTTGTTAATGCCTTGTCCAATTGCAATTTTTAATTTCAAGTGATGATGCTCTTGTAAATATAATATTGCACCTACTCCACATCTATCATTATGTGCAAATCCGTCAAAATATACCAATGCATAAGATTTGTGAATGGTCTTTCCTATGAGAGTTATGTGTGGACACTTGGGATCATCCCCAGGTATCATATGATATAAAGTGGAGATATGTGCAGAGAGAATGTTCCATTTAGGATTCTTCTAATGGAATATAAGCAAATCCCTGCATATCCAAATACCCCCGCAAATTAGAGGAGGAAGGTTTTGACGCTTAGTGGGGAGAGCATGATTCCACCACGATTCCCAAGCTGATGAAATTGTCTATCGAGTCAAGGTTAGGTTGGTATTCAGATGATTAAGTATATGGTGCCAGAAAGAAATGGTAGAGGGGTAGTGTAGAAAGAGATGTTCAATAATTCCTTCAGCATTTCTATAAAGGACACACTCGGAGGGACCATGAAGAGATCGTTTCTATAGATTGTCTCTTGTGGGTGCCTCGTTGCCAAAGTACACCACATAAGTAACTTATCCTTTGGAGGGCATTTTAATTTCCAGAGAGGGCACCACCACCATACCACCTCAAGAGGCTGATGTTCTGCATAAATGATAGGGTATCCATCCTTAGGGGTATACATACCATATTGTGAGAAGACCCAAATAAGTTCATCGTCTCTATCCATGATTCTTACATGTGATTCTGATAACACTTCTATGTAGTTTGTCAATTCCTGTTACCATTGTACAGGAATGTGGAGGTGATGTGCCAATTTCAAGGCTTGAGAGAAGATAGAGGTCTTGGCTCGATCAACAATATTATTAATTGTAGTGATGCCTGCTTGTTTCAAAAATAGGATGAGATCTCGAGATAACATGTGTGCATTATCGCAACTTGACCAGGGATCCATCTCTATATGAACCTGACTACCCGATTCAATCCACCAAGACAAACCATTTCTAATGTGCTCTACGAAGTTGATAATGGCATGCCATCCCATAGAAATATTTAACATGTTATCAATCGGTATCCTGATCCGTTCAACGGGGTAGAGGGGATTGATGCATTTCTTGATAACCACCTTGGTCCACAGATTATCTGCAGTAAGAATTTTCCAACCCAATTTACTAGCAAGTGCTTCGGAAAAGCTTGTGGGTCCTTTAATCCCCAGCCACCCCATTTCTTAGGTAATGCGACAAGATCCCATCTGCTCCAGGAAAATGTGTGGCCAACCATTGATCCTTTTGAAAGAAATCTGCAATAGATATGCTGAATTCTAGAGAGAATGCCCTTGTGGATCCAA
This sequence comes from Pinus taeda, assembly GCA_000404065.3. NCBI lineage: Eukaryota > Viridiplantae > Streptophyta > Pinopsida > Pinales > Pinaceae > Pinus > Pinus taeda. The sequence continues at coordinate 12,796 of APFE030908218.1, read as the reverse complement.
GAAAGTGATGTCTAGTATACCAGGATCACTTCTAAGATAGATTTGATGAAGACCAGATGTCATGCCCTTAAGATCCATCTATGATGCCAAATGCTCAGTCTACTTTCAATTTTCACCACTAGCCAAGATGAGTTAGCAATTTTGTATTTATTGGGCTTGAGGCGAAATCCAATATACTTGAGGCCATCTTGAAATACTAGGGTGGTAAAAGGAAATATCTGAAGGGAAAATTGTAGTTCATGTTGAGAGAACCCCAACGTTGACAAAGTGAATTCCGTATGATTGCATCACATCGTAGTGGCTATGTAAAATGATTTGAGGAGTGAATTGAAAATTGAAGAGTCATCGATAGCCCCATTAAAAAATATGAGAACATAATAGATGAATAGGAGATGAGATAGTACACAGTTTTCAACAATTTTGATGCCCTTCAATCTGCCTTTGTTATTTTCATCAATGAGTAGCCTACTTAGTCCTTCCATTATAAATAAGAAAAGTAGGGGTGGTAAGGGGTATCCTTGCCTGAGCCCATGATTAGTGTACAAAAAATTTGATACCAAAGCATTGATGAGAACATTGTATGACACAATAGAAATACAACACATGATCTAGTTGATGACAGAGATAGGGGAACCCTGATGAGTTATGAGCATCCAAATGTATAACTTTCTAGTCCTATCAAAGGCCTTTTCTAAATCAATTTTGAGAATCACTTCCTTTAAATTCGTTGTATGCATAGAGTGGAGCCCTTCCTATGCAATGGCAATTGCGTCATGATCTGTCGATTGTCTAGAAATGAATTTTTTTTTTGTGATATGTGATGAGAGAGTATAATCTTAACGCGATTGGTAATGATTTTGGAAATAATCTTATCGATGAATTTGTAGATGGAAATGGGTGTATAATCACTGAAGGATCGGGGCATATCCGATTTAGGAATGGTAACAATGAAAGTAGAGTTAAATGTATCATACATGCGGTTGGTCTTCTTGGATTCTTCCACGACTCGAAGAAGATCTTGTCCAAGTAATTCAAAGGAGGATAGATAAAACTCAAGTGGCCATCCATCCGGGCCAAAGATCTTATCCTCTTTTAACCATTTGAGAATGGCTCCTAATTCCCCCATTTGCATAGGTTTGTTCAGGTTGTGAGTTGCTTCTTCATGAACAAACCGAGGGAATAAGCCAACAATTTTAATGATTTTAGGGAGGGAAACTTCTTGTAGTTGTTTAAAGATTTGTCTGAAATGGGATGTGCCTAATGAAGCTAGTTGATTGAGATAAGAAATACGTAGTCCTTCCTCATTTTCAAGAGACCAAATGGTGTTGATGGCCTTGCACCCTTTAGCGTATTGTTCGAAAAAATAGGTTTTGTCATCTTTGGCTTGTAACCATGTGGCTATGCTCCTGAGCCTCTAAGACTCTTTTCGTTCCTTAAGGATCCTAAGTCTGTCTGCTTCCAACTTAATGACCATATCTTTACATCCAATAGATGAGAATCCTCCACTCCTAGGATCATCAAGCCTGGATAGTTTCTCTTCAACATATCTAAGAGCAGTATCATCCTGTATTCATTTCGCCTTAGCCCATTCAATCATTTTATTTTTGAGGCACAGGAGATTATTAGCAAAGAAGGTTGAAGCAGTTTGTTTAGGGGAGGGTTTTTTAGCAATCCAGGTATCCTTGACGAGCTTAATATAGGTCTCATTTGGAAGCCAGATCGAATTGAATTTGAATGGGGCTCTGGGCTTAGGAAAAGTGATAGAGATCTCTAAGTATATCAAGGAGCGATTAGAAATACCACCAAAGCTAACCCATTAACTTTATAGTGTCAATTTTCGAGGAGATCTTCTTTAAGAAGGTATATATCCAACCTCCTCGCAAGGATGGCATCCCAAGTTCTCTTGTTTCACGAACTAGGTTGAAGATGAACAATCAAAATATCGATTAAGTGGTGCTACTCCAGCAAGGCGCCAAGAAAATCTGAGAGGAATTCTGACTGTGCATTTTATCCCCACGATTCCACTAGAGTAATGGAAACGTTAAGGTCACCTCCTTGTATGATGTTATCATCTTGCATGAACGATGAATTCAAAACTATCTCCCAAAATTCCAATCCATTATGATATGGACCATAGATATTCACCAATTAGAGTTCTAGCCCAAGTTGCTCAAGACATAGGTCTGCTACCACTACTCCCTCCCTACCCAAAAAATTTAGGACCCTTAATGCCCTGGGGTTAATGCCAATAACAATGCCCCCAAATCGACAACAAGCATCGAGGCTGTGGAGTGTCTAGCCAAGACAATTACAACCAGTGCAGGGGAAATATGTTCATAATCACCAAGTGTCTCCTATCATAAGATCATGTCCACCTTCTCAACATCTAGGAGTCTCTTAAGGGCTAGTCATTTGGTGGGATTAGCGAACCCGTGAGAGTTGAAGGAGACTTACTTCATGAGGGAGACAAGGAGGGGATATTTCTTGCTCTAAGAACCCCTATAATAGATAGTTGTCTACCTTCGGCTACATCAGTTCCAACCTTACGAATGGATTTGGACACATTGGAGTGTCTTCCACGGGTATATCTAGAGATCGTCAAATGAGAGGATGTACTGAGTCCACACCCAGAAGGTGCAAATGATTTGTTATGGGATTGCATATTGTATTGGGGGCTGGAAAGAGAATAAGAGGAATTATCCATGGCAGAGGAGGAGCATGGTGGAAAAGTCAGGATGGAAGGACAAGGTATGGAAAATACATCAATGGACATGGTATAGGGCCAAGTAATCCGAGAGAGGAGATAACCAGAAACATTAAATTCCTGCATGCAACGCTAATAAGATACATGTGTCTCATTCGAAACAAAAGGAAATGAGAGAGGGATGGAGGAAACAATACTCAAAGGAGGACCGAAGGTAGCTAAATGATCTCTGGTGACCCTTGGCGAAGGCAACTGAGTGTGAACAGTAGATTTTCTATGATTAGCTGTAAACGATTTTGAATTGCTTGGCCCTATCTTCTTCGACTCCTCTTGCTTCTCAGGAGGAAACCCAACCTTCTTAGTGATATCATCCAAGGTCATCAAAGGAAGGTTGACAATAGAGATAAATGGGCATTATGTCTAGAGATTACCAACTTTGTGGCATCGCCTACAGTGGAAGGCTACTCCTTCGTACCCCAACATTTCAACTCTTGTAGTGTTTTTCCACAAGATCTTCAAATATTGCTCGATCCCTTCACGGGTGTGAAGATGAGTCAGTACATGGACAAATTCCATCTTCCCCATCTGAAGGAAGGATTTGTCATGGACGAGGTATGTCACTAGAGTATTGCCAATTCGTTTAAAAGTATCCTCCAACTAGAGGTGAAGGGGCACTCTAGGGAGTCTAAACCAAATGGGTCCAACACCAATTTGTTCCCGATCAGGATTAAAAAGAGGGCTCCATCTCTTGAGCAGTATAGGTGCCAATTCGATATGCGAAAACTTTGATAGGACCCAATCCGCTTGTTCTGACCTGTGGAATTGTAGAGGAAACCATCCCTTCGATAGCGTAAGAACTTCCAAGATTTGGCCCAAAATCTCCAAGATCCATTTCCGCAAATGGGGAGAAAAATACTTCCTATGACGCACCCTTGCAATGAATACCTTGTCTACAGTGTTGATAACGTGTTCCATTTGAAGGCCCTCTCTAAGTATGAGTTGAATCTCCTTATTACTTAGCTTGATACACTTGGATTTTGTCACACCTCTCATGCAGATTCCAGCTACCATATGAACTGGCTCAATGGATGACGCTTCAAAGGAGATGCTATGCTTGGTAGCATTAGTGGGGCTATCGGGATGAGGGCTCTAATCACCTTCCAAATAGGTCGAGGGGAGAGAGACTTTGTCCAGTGGGGAGTGGGGGGGGGGGTTACCAGATGGCAGTGAGGGTTCAATGGGAAACGAGGAGTAAACCCTAGAGGGGTCTAGGTCTGTTGGTAATGACGAGAGTGCTATGCAGGGTTCGTGAGGGAAAATGTGAACATGATTAGGTAAAATTGAATTCAATGGAGGGGGAGGGAAGAGACAATTCTCCAAAAAATGTATCGAGGAAGGGGAAGTCACAGGGTAGTCGAGATGTGCGAGGAAATAAAGGTTAGCAACTAAGGAAGGGTTACCCATAGAAACGCGACTCGCCAATACGAAGGAGTTGAAATCAGGAGGAGGGGGAGAATAAGGAGGATATTTTGGGGAAACCCTAGATGCGCCAACCTCAGAAATCCGTAAATCATCTTCCACTGATAAGTCCATAGCTTTTGTCCGATGTGGAGGTGCAGTCCAAATGGATGTGGAGTCATAAGGGTCCTCAGAGAAATCAATGAGCTCTTCGCCCATTTCAACAACCAATGGAGATGAGGTTAGCTGTATCTGAAGACTGTGCCCGACAAATGTTGATCTGTGCATAAGATATGCCCTAAGCCCCAGAAAGTGATGCCACTGTTGTGATCGAAAGAAGGGTGGAGGACTAATGGCTAGACAAGGGAATTGTAGTCAAGCAGTAAGACTGATCTGTGGCCGCACAAGGGTTGCAAGTTTGAAACGACGCACAACTTTAGAGCCATTTTTCATTTTTATATTAAGTTATTTAAAAGATAAAAAAAATAAATTTAAAACTTTTAAAATGAAATTTAAATATCTTTAATTAAGATCAATATTTTTTTATATAAATATTTTTTATAATATTAATAAAAAATAATTTTAAAATTATAATTATGATAAAGATTAACCTAATGTATAGATCTTATTTCCTATATATTCCAACAATTATTTGATTACTAAAATTTATTATATATATTTATGGTGCTGATTTAAAAGCTCTCGTATTTATTTAAAAACTACACATATTCGTAATTAGTAGAAGCATTTAAAAATACCATAGGAATTGTAACACAAACGAAAAAATGTTTTATTAATATATAATTAACTAATTTAACTTAAACAAAAAATTGTTTTATTAATATATACTTAGCTAATTTGACTTATCCTAATTTAATTAAGATTAGTATTTTGGAGTTATCATAGCGTTAGGTATGCTTGCTTAAACAATCAACTCTTATTGTTTAACTTTTTAAGTTTTATATTTCAAACCTCGACACAAAATACAAAATAAAACCTTGAACCACTAACATTAAGCTTCGAAAGGATAGGATAAGCCAAAGGAGATATACCTCCCACTGTTTCATAATATATTATAGTTATATTGAAAACTGTGGGCTATCTTCACCGCAAGGAGACAAAGACAAGGTCAATCTCGCCCCTGCATCCACGGAGAGATAGGATCGTACAAATACCTATGCATATCATCATCAGGCTCCACCCGTAGCACAGCACTCTAACCGTGACCTCATCTTTTTTTTCTCCTTCTCCATCCCAACATATGGAGTTAGTTTCCCTTCCTTGTAAATCTCTGTAAATTCTGTCATTCCTTTTTACGAGGTTACGTCGAAACGAAGAAAATGAGTGCGTTGCAAAGCGCTTTGGATTTTCCTTTGTCAGGTTACAGGAAGTTATGGGCTTTACCAGCAGCATACTCTCAGGCAGCCCCCGAGCACAATCGGCAATCTAGTTCTTACAAGAGCGAGTTCACACTTGGCTCCGACTTACTCGTCGTTCTTGCAGCTTTTCTCTGCGCCCTCATCTGTGTGCCCGGTCTAAACGCATTGCTCAAATGGGCCCTGCGCTGTAGCAGGCGGAGGGTGTCCAACTCGTCAGATTACGAGGTGGATATCTCCCTGGGGAACGCCGGATTGGAGGAGGCCATGACAGCACTGCCCGTGATTATTTGCACCGCTGCCTCAAATCCACCGGCAATGTCCATGGATTGTCCAATCTGCTTGACCGAGTTTACGGTTGGAGAAAAGTTGAGATTGATTCCCCAGTGCAGTCATGGTTTCCACATAGAATGCATAGATCAATGGCTTTTCTCGCATTCTTCGTGTCCTGTCTGTAGGCGCTGTCTGAATCTCCATAGCGAGAACAAAATGTCAGTAGGCCCTGTAATTGATGAAGTCATCGAATCTAACAGTGCCATGCATATAGTCATAGACTAGACCAGTACGGATTCAACTCAAGCAATTGGAGTGGTGACTCTGCCCCTTGAAACCTAAGGACTCCAATGGACAACGCCTTCACGATTTTCTCAAAGTCGAAAGCTCATTTGAGTGTGTATGAACAATTTGAATTAATAATATACGAGTTTGGCTGGCAATTAAATTCATGCTATAGGATGTGAAGTGAATTTCAACTGCATTGTTATCATGGGTATTTCTGCTAAAAAATGATATAGTGGGATCTCCAGCTGCTTCGTATCTCACCATGTTTGGTTTATTTCGACATGTCGTTGGATATTGTCAGCGATCACATAGGTATAGCTCTTACACATAAATATGTAGATAGTGTAAATATTTAGACCTTTTCCTTTTTGCGCTACACCATTTTCTATGCAAATGAGTGGCTCTGTATCAATAATTATACGCGGTAAATACAGTAGTAAGATTTGTTGTTGTATATGGCTCTTAGAACGAAGATCCAGTGAAGAAACCAGCATGGCCTCCAAATCTGAGCATCTAATTTCGTCCATGTGTTTTTTTCTCCTCACGTTGGTTGATTTTGATGTCCGCAGAAATAGTTTGTTGTGCTGGTCTGTCCTCGGGAGTTCTTTTTCCCTCCAGTTTTTATTTTGTTAACGGGGACTAATCTTATGCCCTCCGCTGCAGTTGAGAACGGCAGGGTTTGGTTTAGAACTTTCAAGCCTCCGTTTATTGTAGCGGCAATGAGGTTGGGACATGTGGAGATGACAAATACACTGAAATTGCTGCGGTTCGTATCACAAGTTTCTGTATTGGATAACGTTGAATTTAATTTAATTGCTGATTTTTGAAATAGTTTGGAAGTGAATGGATAGAAGTGAAATACTTCGAGTTTTTGTTTTTATATGTAAATCCCAGATTCAATGTTGTGCAATATATGTATTATCCGGAAAATATGTCTGAATCACAGACCTTTAGAGTTTTTGGTTTTATATGTACATTCTGATTGAATGTTCTGCAATATATGTATTACCTGGAAAATATGTCTGAACCGCACACTTTTAGAGCTGTTGAGGAAAATAGCTGACATTTGAATGTTTGTGTGATATATGTAATATCGGGAAAATATGTGTGAACCAACGTAGGGTTTTTGGAATACATGGTGAATAAGAAAAATTGGTGTGAACCAACGTAGAGTTCTTGGAATACATGATGTACAAGGAAAATTGGTGACATTTGTACCGGCAAAGTTAATAAAAATCAATGTTTTTTCTCACTGGAAAAAAAAAAGTGAAATTACATAATTAAAAAAAAAAAAAAAATTATCTCTGATGTTAGAATCAAGTAAAAAATTATCAATCACATATAAATTAGGGTTATCTTTGATCAGTCACAATCAAAATTTAAAAATCTTTATTAATAAAAATAATAATATTAATAATGTTCATTAATAATATTAATATTAGTATTAGTATTGTAATGTTAGAATGGTACATGAATCTATTCCATGTAACAAATGTGACAAATTTTATTGCAATGTTACATTACATTAAGTTGTAATTTATTCAATATTGCAATGAAATATTACAAATTAGTCAATCATATTTACTAATGTGGTTGACTATGTTAGATTTTATTTGACAATGTTTGATAATCAACACTTTTCAACTTTAGTGAATCATAATCCGCTATTAATATTATTGATTAATAATAATAATAATAAATGTTGTGACATCATAATGGTACAAAAATCTAACATTACATTGCTATATTACAAAATTCGTCCACCAAGTTTACTAATATGGTGGACTATTTTCAAGTATGTTTCACAATCAACTATCTTCAACATCGATTAAACATAATGACAAACTAATATTGTGGATTAATGTTAATAGTTGAACTTAGTCAACCACATTAGTCAACATAGTCAAACAAAATCAACCTTTATAGTGATTGTTTAAAGGTTGTCCGTGATCAAAGTTGGTCAACCCTATGTTTACCATATTTACTAAGATTCAACCTTGTTCACTCATATTCGTCCTCAACAAATGTAACTCAACCATATTGAATTATAGTCAACCATGGCTGACTAAAGTCAAACATTGTCAACATTTGGACCCTAAGGTCATCCTTGGTCAGCCACAATCAAGATTTAGAATTGTTTAAAAATAACAATATTAATATTAATAAAGTTGACTAATTATAATAATAATGATGATAATGTCATATCAAAATGGTATACATATCTATCAAACAACGCAATATGACGAACATTGTTGCAATGTTACATGACATTGCAATTTATCCAACATCATATAAAGCATTACAAAATTAGTCAACCGCATTTACTAAAGTAGTTGACAATGTTCGATTAATTTTTACTATGTTTGATAGTCAACACTATTCAACACCTTTCAAACATAATTGCCTATTAATATTACTGATTAATATAAATAATCAAACATGATGTGATGTGAGAATGGTACATGAATCCATCCAACTTCGCATTGTGACATTACAAAATTCATTGACCACATGTATTAATGTGGTTGACTATGTTTGACTATGTTGGACAATCAACACTCTTCACATTCGGTCAACCATATCACCTATTAATATTATTGATTAATATTAATAATCAAACATGTTGTGATGTTAGAATGGTACATAAATTTATCCAATGCCACATTGTGACAAACATTGTCGCATTCTAACAGTCATTGTTGCAATGTTACATTACATTGGAATTTATGCAATGTTGCATTATGGCATCACAAAATTAGTCAGCCACATTTATAATATGGTTGACTATCCTGAATTGTGATGGACAACCAACACATTTCACCTTCAGTTAAACATAATCACGTATCAGTATTATGGACTAGCACATCAACATTTATTAATAAATGTGGTTGATATATGCCAATAGGTGTATATGAAATACATCCACAACCACATTAGTAAATGTTGTTGAAAAACGTTCATAGGGATTAATCCTATAATAATAATAATAATAATATAAAAAATAGTTATAATTAGTAATTTATGTTTTAATCATACTTAATATAATTACTATAAAAATAACAAAATCTTTCGGAAAAAATCACATAGGAGTAATATCATCGACGGATTTCGAACCAAGCAGTGTGGTTCATCTTCAGGACAAAATGATGAATCAGGTCCAAGCAATGAAATAAATAGAGGAAGAGAGCAGCTAACTAGCCGTTAGAAAAAACAACTAGTTTGACTAAATAATAATTATTTTTATTTTTATTTTTGTTTTATTTTTAAGGTTTTTTTCTGAGATTAAAAAGAATTTTAATTAATATTTTTTTGAATTAGGTTATATTTTTTTATTTATATAATAAATCAATTTAAGTTATAGTGCTAAAATACTAATTAGAACTAAAAAAAATAAAAATAATATACACATATAATATAAAAAATAATAATAATTTTCGGAAACTTTTAATTTTAAATAAATAAAATAAAATAATATCTATATTATAATAAAAATTAATATTACTACGCAAAGTACTTTTAGGGATTCGTATTTTAATAACTAAATAAACTGAGTGGTTTAGATGTTAAAAAAAAATACGTAAATTTTTTTTGGAATTTAGGGTAGGGATCCAACACCTGTTGATGCTCCAATCATCGTCTCTGTTTAGATTAACAAACTTTTTTCCAATTTCTAAGGCCTCTCTAAATTTGCAATGATGAAAAGACCCACCTCCTTAGGGTCTTTAATAAGAATGGTTATAGCAAGTCCGAGGGTCTGAGAGATTTCCTTAGTGTGGAAAGTGGTCCTAAGAAGAGGATCGATCCCAAGGATCAAACTTATGGGCTTCATCTTCCTTTTATTTAGGGGACCACATAAAAAATCACTAGGATCTTGAAAAACCATAATATTTCTTCTTGCTTTTGGACCTCTTTGCACTATCCGAAGTTCTCTTCGTGCAATCACGGATCTCATTAACACCAAGAACGTGAAGGGGGTTTATAGTATTCCTTGTTCTTGTGGGACTCCTTATATTGGTGAGACTGGTCGATCAACAAATCGGAGGATCTGTGAACGTACTAGGACATCAAGCATGAGAGGTCTCACTCCTCCGCTTTGGTAGAACATGCAAAAAAGACGAGTCATCACATATGTAAAGAGGAGGCTAGAGTCATAGCGAGGGTTGACCATTTTCATCATTGTAAATTTAGAGAGGCCTTAGAAATTGAAAAAAGGTTCATTAATCTAAATAGAGAAGATGGTTGGAGCATGAGCAACCCTGAATTATTAAAGCTTTTCAAGTTTTTTTTTTGATGTTTTTAACATCTTAGCCACTCGGTTTATTTAGTTATTGAAAATACGAATCCCTAATAGTACCTCCATAGAAATATTAATTTTTATTATAATATAAATATTATTTAATTTGATGTTATTTAAAATTCAAACTTCCAAAAATATTATTATTAGGGTTATAACTTAAATTAATTTATTAATATAAATTTAAAAATATAACCTAATTTCACAAAATAATAAATTAAAAAATATTTTTGTCAAAGTAAGCTCTTTTTCCATGGCTTGTTAGCTGATCTCTTCCTCATTTATTCATCCTTGGATCTGATCATCATCTTGTCCTGAGATGAACCACAGTGGTTGGTTCAAAATGGTCAACGATATTACTCCTGTTGATTTTTTCCCGAAAGATTTGTATTATTAATATGGGTCCAAAAGTCTAAACAATTTAATATTTTATAATAAATATTATATTAACTAAATATTAGCACTATAATTAATTATATAATATATATATATAATATAATATTAATATTATTATATAATGATATTGGACATATTTTTAATATTCATTTATATTATTATATTATTTTTGTTAGCTTGGTAGTACCTTTCTATTCCATTTTCATAAAAATCAACACACAAGTCTTACATCCATATCCATTAAATGAGATGGCCTCAAAACTAGTTGTGTTGGCCATTTCACTGCATTATAAGCTATACAAATGTTAAAAATTCTGGGACTTTTTAACATCACTATATATATGTTATTGTCTTTAATTTTCCTACTAATTGTCAATAGACATCAAAATTTTTGAAGCCATCATATTAACATCTCAAAAGCTAAAATAGGAACCATGTTGATTATCAAATTATTCATCATATGAGTCTATGGGCACTAGATCTGTAGCACTTGATCTTGACAATTCAGTCTGAGCGAGGCACGAGATGTGCTTCTCTATGCAATTGAGGTGAGCATTTTGTTGTTGGATTTGACGCTGAATGACTTGAATTTCCTTGTATATTTCCTACAAGTCTGTGTCATCCTTAGATGAACTGACAAAGGAAGCCATCATTGCTTTTGCCACAACATTTTTCATTATCTAAATTAATATACTATCTACTAAAACTGGGTACACCGGCCTCTATAATGGCCTGGGTCTTGGACTAGGGTATGCAAGTCATCTATTTTAAGTCTGACTCCCACATAGAGATAAATGTTTAGACTTGTGGAGGAGTGTTGTCCTAGTAATCCTTGGCAGCCTCTTAAGTCACGCCTGAAACACTGCGACACCCTCTACCCCTACTTTGTTATGGTTGAGACTGTCGACTCCCTATCTTGGTGCATTTTTCCGGCTCCGACCTCGCCCTCCCACCCCCGTCGTGTGTTCCCACAACATGACAAGGGTTTTTCCATGGTACTAAACAATAATCCACACAAGTTCCCTTGAACCCAATACCTATGTATCACCAACACTTTCACCCATGATTTCATCCGAGCTGGACACCAAGTTGCAGAGAGATGGCTTAGCATGGTACGCTTACAAAACCAGGATAAGAGCAACCCAATAACAATAAGAAAACATAATACATAAGGAGAGTAAGCAAAAAACTCATGCAACCATGTTTTTCTCACTGAGTTGACCTGACCTCAACGTAGCACGTCACCGATAGACACCCTATATTTAGAAAGTCCCCTTTAGACAAGGGTTATGATCAGACCATGGGGATTCCTCTTCAAATTTCGGATGACAACCTAGGCATATCATTTAATATAGAGAACAACTTGATGAGAAACCTTTATATAAAAAACACAGACCAAAACACCATATACACACCATATACACTTTCTGTATGCATAGACATCAATGAAGGCATAATGCCATAAGAAACAGATATACTATAGAGATAGACCATCCAATTTCGAAAATAATACATACTTTCCCCAAATTTAGAAGAAGTCTTCATCACTATCATGTATCTCCATATTAGAATTAGCCATGCGAAGAATTTAGAAGAAGCAATTTAACACAGTGATAAGAGAGTGTTTAGGACGAACGAAAAGAACATACCCACAACAGTCACTTTCAAATTGAGGGGCATAACTGCACTGGAGAAAACCTTTCTCAAACACCCTTGATATTTCAGAGAGGCGACTTTCAGCTCAAGCAAACTCGACTAAATTCTTTGAACCATATCCTCGAGGCGTTCATTCTATTCGAACCTTGCACCATATCTCAATTTCATTACTATTCCTTGCAACCTTAGGTAGTGGAGTAAATGAGGACCGCCATGTGGACACCCTCCATTATGCTTCATAATACCATTGTTCATGGCACAAATCCCACCTCTTCTAGTTAACCAACACTCACCGTGGTAAAGGAATTAATTAATTATTATTAATAATATTCCTATTAAATATTTACGCCT
>APFE030908214.1:0-28453 GCA_000404065.3 Pinus taeda | reverse complement strand
AGAGAGCAGAGTTACACAAGAAGCTGACAGACTGGAAAGGAAGCAAGAGCATTACTGGAAATTCAACCCAGCATGGTTGGAATCCTCAGTACGGCCCTTTTTTCCTTTCTTCTTACGAACTTTAACCCATCCAAGTTGATCCTTTATGGATGGTAGAACAAGCGTGCCACGCTGAGAAGACGGAGAGATCTCCTTGTCCGAGTCCGAAGGAGAAGTCTCATGAGTGCGTTTCTGCGAAAGAGGAGGGGTCGAGGGCTCCGCAGAACCTGTTGGGGCCAGGTTCTGGGCAGGCGAATCCTCCATCCCGTCCTCATTCTCATCCTCTTCATCAGAGCTGGAACTAAAGTCATCCATGGGAGGCGGGTCACAAGGCTTCCATCTTTTAGACTTTGGCTTGGGAGCAGTCTTCTTCTTTTGGGCTGGAATCGCTGGACACGATCTGTGAAGGTGCCCTGTAAGATGGCAGTTCCTACAGCGGAACGCTGTGTTCTCGTAGTCCAGTGACTGAGTCCAATGGAAGTCTCCAATCTTGAGAACGATCTGATCTGGTAATCCTTTGCTCATGTCTATTTTTGCGCAGATTCTTGCGAAGGTGTAGATGCCTTTTTCCCCTCTGGAGGTGTCTGTGGCTAGATGGCAGCCTAGTTTGTTTCCGATTCCTTCAAACACAGCAAAGTGCCATAAATGAGCTGGAAGATTGGGCAGTCTGACCCAGATGGGTAGTTTGGTAATGGTGGCTGTAGAGGGGTCAAAGTCTGGGAACCAGGGGGTTAAAACAGACCCGCTGAGTCCCAGAACCAAGGGCCCTCAGTTAAAGCTTTTTGATAGTCCTCATTGTCAACAAAGATCACAATGAAGAAGCCTTTGGAACAGAGCAGGACCTTGCAGTTGTTGGTCCAGTTGGAGTGAACCCATTTGTAGAGATCTTCTGTACGTGGCCAAAGTCCATTGAACCTGCAAATAATTCCCTTTTCGGCAAACAATTGAAACTGCCTGTCCATTGTTGGGTGCATTATTTCAATAGAAGGGGTTTCCTCCAGCTTGTCCACCAAAAAAGGTTTTGGACCTTGGACTGGTGGTGCTGCATTCTTGGGTTTCTGGGCATGGACATCATCTTTGTAAGAGAATGCTGCTGCTGAAGATGACTGTCCAGTAGCCCCCCCTCTTAAACGAAGAGAAATAATGATGGCAGCATTTCTTTGAATGTTGTAAATAGAAAGGGGAAAGAGGTCTTCAAGTTGTTTACCTTTGAAGAGGATCCTTTGCGAAGCTGCAGGAATTCCCACCCTGAGATTCAGTTTATGTTTGAGGTCCTGCACAAAATCTGAAGAACTCACCCATAGGAGCAGCGTTTTGCCTGTGAGGAGCGTGATGCAGATCTCGAAGGACTCGGACGGCTTCTGAGTCTGTCGTTCTCTGCAGGACTGAGGCGAATCTCTTTGTTGCGTTCCGTCAAACAGTTGGTCCGCAACCTCCCTGCGAGGGCTTATTTCAGGTGTTCTGAGACTCATATTTTCTAGAAGCACTAACAGGCTTTTAATCCTTGAGGGATGCTCAGAAAGGAACCTTGATAAAAACTCAGAAAGGAATCGAAACGCCGGAGCAGGGATATTCAAAATAGCCCCGCATCCCGCCCTCAAAAGGAGCCGGGGAGGAGAAACCCAACCGGGGGAAGACTTTATTAGAAAAAAAAGAAGCGCCTACAGGCTGAGGGGACTCTGTTTTAGCCGCGAACAGCAGGCGGAGACCGAACATAGCTGCGCCCGAACCCCTGCTAGAGTCCAGGCAAGAGCAGTCCCGGGAGATATCGGAAGCAGGAAGGATACCGGAATAGTGGACATCCTCTGCGCCGACAGAGCTTTGCTGGAGATAAAATTTGCGAAGCGGAACCAGAACGGGCCAGCCAACCAGAAAGACAGAACCATGGAGGGGAGGCGCTGTGGGGAAGCAACGAAACCAGGCTTCGGTAGACAGAAGGAAGCTGGACCTGCAACAAAACCTAATCGCAACCATTCTTCTATTCTCTCGCTCCAGTTGAGTGACTTCTCACACCACTTGTTCATGACAATAGAGAAATGATTGTTTTCTAGTTTCTTTTCTCATTCTTATTGGATTTGTTCATTTTTTCTCCACAAACAGTAGTTTATGCACTCCAATTTGTTTTTCAGGAGGATTTTAAGGCTACAAAAATTAAGCTATCATCTTACATTATATTCTCTGTCCAATAAGAATTTAATAGTGTGTGTTTTGTCAAGGCAAAATTTGATGTTATAAATGTTCCAAGTTTTAACTTTGATAGACTTTGAAAATACATCAAATTTAGAGTTATTTTCACTTAAAAAAATAAAATATTTTCTTTTTAGTGCATATGGTGTATGGCATGCTTTATTTGAGATCTAATTTGATGAACCAAAATATTTTTTTGAAACATGATATTATTTCTGAGTTCATGTGATATGGAATGTTTACAAGATTGATAATAATACCAATGTACACCATAGAAAGGTCATACATATAATTCATTATGTCACAGGGTTTAGCATTTTCAAAATTTGCTATCACTCGAGTTTTTTTCTTAAAATTCATTGAGGTTTTGCAATCCTAAATGTTGAACCATCTTGAACCTCGACTAACTTTTTCAAAAGGTGAATTCCATAGATAAAATGTACAACCAGGTTATGCAACAATGAACCCAAATTTTCCATCATATCCAAGGTCACAACTACCTCCTCGTACTCCACAAGCATATCCTACAACGCTACCTTCATATGCTCCACAATCTTCTTATGTTACACAACCTTTATATGGACCTACATTTGTAGGAAAACCTGCATATATAGGGCTATCTACTACTCATGGAGGTGTAGCACCAATGCAGTACAACCCCCACTATAACCAATATACAACCTTTCAACCTTAACAGTCTAGCCAGCCTAGATTTCCTACAATACGTACCATAACCACACCTATACCTCCATACTATGATACCTCATGAAGAATTTAATGACATGGCAATCAAATATTTCCCTCCTTATTGAGGATTAAGGCCACTAACCATGGTCTCAATACTTGAAGCTCCCATTTTACCAACGAAATAATTGAAGTTCTATTTTAATTTTTGGCACTTTAGAAGAGTCACTTTTTGGAGCTATCTATATTTGGGAATCCCATTCTACTCCCATGTAAAATATCATGTATACTCCATAATATGTTCAATTTTTATACTGAATTTACCTACCCTACAATATTTTGAATCTTTATAGTTAAGTTATAACACCCATTTTCTTCCTTTATATATCATTGAGTTTTATATTAATTTTTGGGGAATTAAGAAGAGTTACATTCCATAGGTATGTGTATTCATGGAGCCCATTTGAGAACTATGCTTTGGTTTTTGCGTTGGCTCCATCATGTTCAGTGTCTTTTCTGAATTGCATAATCTACATGATTTTGATCTTCAATCATCAAAGCAATTATAATTCCTATTTTTGTTAATTTTTGCTATAATTGTATACAATTTTTAAGCTCTTCAAGGATTTTTTTCATCTGAAAACTTGTATTAGAGGAGCCATAGAACATGGGGACTTTGGGTTTCTACTTGGTTAGTCTCAAGTTGTTTCTACTTGGTTAGTCTCAAGTTTAAACAAATGACTTTGATGTTATCTTTTATGTGGTTGAATGTATTAACCATGTGAAAGTTGTTTCCTTGTTCTAAAACAATTATGTTTTGCATTTATTGGATAGTTGTTTGTGCCAGTTGAGCCAATGAAACCTAAAAGACTTTATAAAGTTTTAAATTTAATTAAATATTTAGAATTAAGAATTTATAAAGTTTCAAGGCCTAATTCTTTGAAGGGTGCTAGCTCAATGGAAGAGAACTCACTTTACAATAAAGTGATTGTTAGTTTGATTCCATCATGCCTTAATATTCATAGGGAATTGTGATGGTCACTATTCATCCTTATAAATGTATCAAAATATCATTAAAGGGCCATCATCAAAAGTCATTTTTTATATATGAAATGGTCATAGTTAACGAATGTTTCCATATACATGTATCAATAGTGAAGGTCATGAAAGGTCCATCACCATAAATTACTGTTGTTCATATGAAATGGTGACAGATAATATCTGTCATTATAATCATTATTCATGATGGACCTTCAATATCACCACAATACCTATACTTTTGGCGATGTGTCCTTTGGTGACGTTAATCTTTTGGTGATGGAAGCTATTTTGATTGTCACCAATGAGATTATGGTGACATTTTTCAACCCTCACCAAAATATGAAAAGGTGACGGTCAACAAATGTCACCATATATATGCATCAATAGTGAGGGCCATAAAAGGTCCATCACCATAAATCATTGTTTTTCATAAGAAATGGTTATGGTCACTATCCATCATTACAATCATTATTTGTGACAAAACTTGAATGTCGAGCCACAACACCTATGACGTTAAATTTTTGGTGACAAAAGCCATTTTGACCATCACCAATGAGCTTGTGGTGATTTCTTTTGATCCTCGCCAATGATATTTTTTGTTGTAGTATAATGTCAACCCAAAATTCACACTAAGAGGGGGGTGAATTAGTGTGAAATCAATTTTGTTTTTTCACAACTTTTCATAATCAAACAACCATATACCAATGAATCATAAGCATCGAATCATGAAATGTAACATCACATCATTAAGATATTATCATATCAATAACATATGAAGAAAACAACACATCACAAAGAGACACAATATATTTTAGGTGGAAACCTATACAAGAGAAAATCACCAGCATTCTTCCTCTTTATCTTCAATTATTTACATAGATTTGTAGGCTACAACCTGTTAGAAGAAACTACCCCCAAGAAATTAGAACTTCCACTTGTGGTAGGCTATAACCTGATTGAGGCACTAACCTCGATATAATGGCAGAAACTGCTCATTGTAGGCTACAACCTTATTGAGGTACGAACCTCAATAATGCGTCGACTCTAGCCTCCTCTAGTCCTCAACCCGATTGAGGCTTCAACCTCAGTGGAGGCACCAACCTCCTTCAACAACTTCCTTATGGACCTTTGCTTCATCTCATTTTCTAATTGGATCCACCTCTTCTTTATAAACATATTTAATGTAACTCTAGTCATTCCATGATCAAACTCATACTCCAATATATTCAACAATCTACTTGACCAAACACATTACCAAAGTCTTCAAACCTTGACTTCCATGATTCTTCTCAATAATACAATTACCATTTGCAAATTCATACCAAATTGAATTTATTTCATAATAAAACATTCCACGAGAATTCTACATAACAGTCATCTTATGGTCATCGGAAAATAATAAGTGGTTGAAATTTTGAGTAGATTAAGAATGCCAATAAATCTCTTGCAAAATACTTGAGCAAGTCTCAAACACACGGTTGTCCTTTGTAGACAGTTCTAGGCTAAGGAACTGTGCCAAAGCATCTAAAGTAAGGTTTCGATTTTGAATGGATGACCAATGCTTTAAACTTTTAATCATATGCAAATCCTAAGTATCTATGAGAAAACAAAAGGGTTGATTCTGCATTCTTAACAGAATTAAGCTTTAAAATTATTTGGAAAGTAGAATTTAAGAAGATATAGAATTCCTTAAACATTCATATTTAATATCTAATTTGTTATATACATCAGATGTGTATAGAATTTTTCTATAGCCAAACATTACATGTGCAAGATATGACAGAAGGCAACAATTAAAAATTTTAAAGGAATTAACAAAGACATACAATTTCAATTAATTAATCTCTTTTAATAATTATAATTTACAAGGGCTTTCAGAGAGACTGACATTCAATCTAATATTACACACTTCTATGTTACCTTGAACATGTGCAGAAAAAATAAAAATGGAAACATAATTGAATTACTAGAAGAACTCAAAAAGATACACTAGATTCTCGGAATGAATCCATAATCCTTCTATTAGCTTCAAAAATAGATTATAAAGTTATAAACATGTCCACTGGTTCATCACAAGGGTTCAACCCTTTCTTCTTTGAATTACAATATACTTATAGAGTTCGACTCAAAATATCTAGACTTGAATTAAAATTTATTACAAAATATGATATCATCCATAATAATTGGGATATTACAAAAATATTACTGAAAAAATGGTAAATCTAAACTGATTTGAACACTCTGCACATATTTTGAGGGTTGTTGTTTGATGACTATAGCTAGAAATCTGTTTTTCTGTTCACTGTTCATTTTAATATGTTGTGTTCTCCTGAAATTTAGCATTTTGTTCTATTCAATGAGCTTACATAATTTATCCCATCTCTTTTCATCAGGGATAGAAAAAATTAACAAATTTTTATACGACTCATCAACTTCAATATAGTTTTTAAATGTAGGCCTAGTTATAAACAAATGCTTAATTTCATGTTGAATGAGCAAATCATAACTTAAACCTTCGGTGAAATATTTTCTAGTTATAATTCCTCTACTTTTTTCAAACTTAGTCTTGTCCACTACTATCTCATGTAACTTGTGTTGATAATCTTCAAGCGGAATCAGTTTTCCACCTATACCCTGTAAAAAATTGAGTCCTTTTTGATGTAGAGCATTGAATCTTCTGTGAATTTTTTTTATCTGAACCTCTAAATTCTAGCACTTATTCTCAAGTTGTAACATCATTCCTCTTGGTGAAAAATTTTATTACCTCCAAGATAATTTCAATCCTATCTTCAATCCTGAATTCTTCAAGTTCATCCTTTGTTTTGGACTTTAAGACTTTATTTATCCTTGTGGCGTCTCCTAGTTTGAGGTCCAGGTCTTCTTTTATTTTTTCTAATCTTACTTTTGATCTCTACAATAAATCTTCTTGTTCAAAAATAATTTCAATGGAAGGCCATAACTCAGTCACTAATGCATTAATATCAATCCAAATATTTTCTTTGGCCTGAGCAATGTTTGTGCAATCAATGATTCATTCTCATAAATTTCTAATTGTTGAGTTAACTTATAATTCTTTTCAATCTCGGCGAAATATGCATTATTAGACTTGATTTTCTGTTCTTGAATCTTTTGGAGTTACATCTTGAATTTTTCAATTTCGTCATCTTTCAAAGATAATTCTCCCATGGCCTTTGACAATTGTTCTGCTGAATCAGTAAACTATGTTTCTACTGTGATTCTTGTCATTGTAGATGTCCTTGTTGTTGAAGTACTCATTGTAGAAAGTGTTACTATGGGGATGGAATATGTAATATTGAGTCACTGCTCTTTTTATTTCAATAGTGTTTCCATGTTAGCTTTCATCTTCTAAATTTGGACATTTTGATCGACTATCAACTTGAACATATCTTCCTTTTCCTTTTCTAGTTGACCTACTTCCTTAGCTTGTGGATTATATGTAGTAGGAAGTTTAGGTTGCTTCCACTACCTGAATGTCAACATTTTTATTCTTTATCGTCTCTTCCACTGCTTTAATATCACTAGGATCATATCCTAGTTTGACCACCAAATCTTCAAGTGCGTTGATTCTGGTATCTTTAGCTAAGGATGATATTCAATATATTTTTAACTATGTGTGAATATTATTCAAGGAATCTTGTAGCTTAGAGACTTCCATGGCTGAACTTGTCAATGTCAAATATATCATTTCACCTGCTTGCTTATGAAGGTCAATTTGATCAATTGGATGAATTTTCTTCATATCAAAAGAAAAAATGGATGTTTTATAATCTTCTGCACTTTTAAGGATTGGAACCTTATCTTCTAAGAAGGAAAATCGAAACAGTCCATTTTTAGTATAGAGTGCAGACAAAAGTCTATGTTGGGTAGTCGAAGTTTCCTTCCAAAATTCAGAATAAGTAGAGGCCTTTAATGCTCCATTATTCCTTTTTATTTCTCTATATCTAGCAAAAATATTTTGTTGCATTGTATCTTGAGAGATACATGACACAGGAAAATTTGCTATGATCTCTTCAATTTGTGAAAGGAAGTGGTAGGAAATCCTGATAGCACTACTGTACCATGTTCCTATGAATTCTTTCCTTCTAAGGACTCTTCATTAGTGTTTGTTTTCTTTCTCCTTTTGAAGACTGTGAAACATGTAGCTTGTGTTTCTGAACTTATAGGAGATATAATTTCTCTTGATCTTTTGGTTTCCTTTTCTTGGGGAACTAGAGTCTGTGAAGTTGTTTGACTAACAATATCTTCCTCGGCTTCATGTAATATATTTTCCTACCATTATCCTTGATATGCATATTGTTCTATCTCTGGCCGACTATATGTGCATAAAGTGTTGTTTCCTTCTCAACCTTCAACCTTGAAATAAATCCCAAACGACTTTAACAAATTATCTACCTCCTTCACTGTTGCTCTGGTATTAATAATACAAAATAAAAATTATCCATATTCATCATTTTCCTGATGTATTCTAAGGAAAATATCCTTATTGACACAAACACTTGTAACCTGTATGGAGGGAGTTCACAACCATATACTCTAATCTCTGTATAATTTTTCTAAAGGTAGCAACCTCCAACTTTAGCTTGCTTAGTAAGGTGTAGAATTATTCTGATTTAGGTGAAATCCTTGGTATTACATCACTGTTGAGAACACATAAGGACATATGCAAAAAATGGTTTACAAAGTCACTGAATGAGTACTCTTTTGTATTCTTCCTTACCAAGGAACTACATTGAATAACATATTGAGGTTCCTTGTGCATCTAACTTTTGCAATCGGAATTTAAACCTTTCTGCTCGATGAAATAAAAGGAAATATATAAGAACCAATTGATGTTTGAATGAAACTTCAACATTAAACTTTATAAAATGATCATGAATAATATCTAAAAGAAATTGACTGTAATTAAAAATAAATGAAGGCTTATTACCCACAAAAAAAACTGACAAAAATCCTAGTATCACTTCATCTGCCCATTGATCAGTAGGATAACCTAACAAGTAGGCGACCATGGAAATAACCTGCCTTGACATTTCTAGAAAAATTGCAGTGGAATAGGGCAGATTATTTCTATCCAATTCACAATTTTCAAGTAGGAATGACTCAAAAATATGAGCTCACTGGGGAAATGTAAGTTTATGATAGATCTCCATGAGGGAATCAGTAGAAAAGGGGTGCAAGGAGCTTGGAAATGGATTTGTAGTGCTTGGCATATAGATTCAAATGTAATGGCGAATAAAACTTCATTTTTTGTGCAATTACAACCCTTTGACTGGGAAGATACTTGAGATGGCACTAGGTGACAAATTCTAGGAAGGGATGTGTCCAAGGAAAGGAAATTTCGGGCACGAAAGACTCTCAAATAGTCAATTCATCACTAACATCTTGGAATTTCTAGTTTTCCCAGTTGTGGAGTTCATACTGATCAAACTTGCATTGTGTTTCTGAGATTTTATATTGGGTATCGACTAGGGGGAGCTCATCTAGGTTAATAACATAGGATAATGTAGGGCTTTCTACAACTACTTTGGATTTGCCTTTGTGAGAATACATTTTAAACAACAAATTACCGATTAGGGTTGAAAATTACCAAGCTATTGATAATCACTAGCATAGGAAGATAGCTATGCAATTGTGAAATTTTGGGCCACACTTATGCTGCTGAAAGGAGAAATGGTGGAAAAGGAGCATGCAGGGTATTGGTTTTTTTTTTAAAGAGGAGATTTAAATAGATGGTGATTATAACTATTTTGGCACAACTAATTAGTAAAAATAGATATTGGCAAGAGCCATTTGATTATTTAATGGTCATATAACTATTTGGAAAGAGCGAATAACAGAAAGACAAGTGGAAACATATGGGCGGGAGTTGGAGTGAAGGGAGGGAGGAAAAGTGGTTTGTGGGGGGCTGGGTAGGTGGTTAATCATATTAGAGTAGGGGGTACCAAACTTTATGTGAATTTTCCACGTATGGTTAGGCGGTATTGTCAAATCAACTTTTCGGATATGCCCACCCCCTCACCCCACCCACCCCATTAACCTTCGAAAGTGCGAGGGTGTCCCAAATATATCCTCCATCATTGATCTGGGTAGGGACAATCTCTTCCATCGCTTTCAAATCAATCATTATCGCTATGTGATAAGAGTATCAAATCACTTATTTATAGTTTACTAATCCTACGAAAAATACAAAGGATTAAAATGATAATAATAAAAACAAATTAATGTGGCATTTTAACTAGCACGCCAACTTAGGGAGATATTTATTATATTTTTTTCATATATATATATTTTTAATTCCTTTTTTATTTATTTTATTTTGATTTTTTCTTTATTTATTTTTCTCATTTTTCTTTTCATTTCTTTCTTTCTTTCTTTCTTTTTTTATTCTCTTTTTATTTTTTAATTTTTTTAATTTTTTCAACATAAAGGGAAAATTAGAAAATAAACTAGGGTGAAAATAAGTTACAACATCACCTCCATCTGGGGACTTCTTCCCCCTCTGGGATGCAGGGAACTTGTAAATCCATATGCCTTCTCCCCGGGATATGGAGTCTTTGCTGTGAAAAACACACTTTAATGCTGAAATTTAAAGAAACACGGAAATTTACAACGAACATGGTTGCAAGCATTTAGTACTAAATATAGTGCTTGAGGTATTACCCATTGACTGGAAACGAAGAGTATTTTCCTTCTAGGTTGCGCAGAATGAAAGTATTATTTCCCTTTACTTTTGCAATGCTGAAAGGTCCCAACCACAAATTATCAAACTTTCCATGCTTGCCTCTTTCCTCTCTTCTGGCATCCCATCTTATAACTAGATCACCTTGTTTAAAATCTATTTCTCTAGCCTTCTCATCAAATAAACTTTTCATTTTGTTTTGATATTGACGAATTTTGTGTTGAACTTCATCTTTGTCTTGGTTTAGCTCAATAATTTGATTGATTCTCCTTGGAAAATCATCAGCTTCTTCATATGATTCTTGTAAAAATTGCATGATTTGAAATGCTAATTATTTATGGAAAATTGCTTCAATTCCATATACAAGTTGGAAATTCGATTTTCCATTAGATCTTTTGGGTGATACTCTTTTTCCCAAAATTGCATATTTGAGATGACTATCCCAACTTCTTTTTTGATATGCCAATATTTTATTAATAACCTTAACTAGAATTTTATTTGATGATTTTGCTAACCCATTACCTTGTGGCTAATATGGTGTATAATGATGCAATGAAATCTGATATTTCTGACAATTTCTATCATTTTAATACTGCTAAAAGCCTGTGCATGGTCTATAACTATTTTCTTTGGACACCCAAATCTAGACAATATATTTTCTTCAATTAATCTCATGACTATTGTATCAGTTTCATTCTTAACAGGTATTGCTTCTACCCACTTGGTGAAGTAATCAATGGCAGTTAAAATCCATCTATGTTGGTTACTGGAAGATGGAACTATTCCACCTATAAAATATAATCCCCATTTTCAAAAAGGAGCTTCAATTAAAACTGGGACAAGGGGAAGTGCTACTAGCCTGTGTTTTCTAGCAAATATATAACATGGGATACAACTTCTTACCTTTACTCCAACTTGTGCAAACAATTTGGACCAATAGAAACCTGCTCTCAAAATCTTGTATGGAGTTTCCTTCCAAGCATAATGTCCTCTGCAAATGCCTTCATGAAATTGTTTGATTGCTCATTCAATTTCACTTTCAGTCAAACATAATAAAAGGATATTTAAAGGATCCTTCTAATACAAATTGGCATCTATGATACAATATTTCATAGCCTTGATTCTAAGAGATCTGGGTTAATTCTTTGCCAATTTAGGAGGACACTCTAAATCTCGAAGAAAATGCACTATGTCTTTATACCAATCTGAAAGTAAAAAAAATGTCATCAATATGTAAAGGAAGAGGAACAAAATATGAATTGGAAGAAGGTTCTTTTGGATTCTTCTCACCTGAAATCTAAGAAGGTTCTTGTGGATTCTTCTCTCCTGAAATCTGCAAAATGGTGTTGATAACAAGAATATTACAATTTGATTTAGTCAAAAGTTTAGCTAAACCTTGTCCTTTCACCAATTTGGTAGGTATGATATCTAGATCAAACTCAAGTATTTTAGTAATCCATCTTCCCCTCTTTCCATCTGTTTTAGGTTGAGTTATAACTATTTTTACTGCATTATTGGGGACATAAGAAGTTATAGGAGAATGTAAAACGTAAGTCCTAAATGCTTTTAAAGCTTGTACAAGGGCATATGTTTATTTATATATGATATCATATCTCAGTTCAACATCTCTCATCACCTTAGTGAAAAAGGCAATTGGTTGCTCATATCCATCACCATTCATTTGTAGTAAAACAACTGTTATGGTAGTGTGAGAGGGAAAGGAGAAGATACTAATTTTTTTTGAGTAATTTGGACTAGTTAGTACCAGGGCTTTTGAAATGGCCTTTTTGATCTATGAAAAAGAATATCTAGCATGTACTTTCCATTTGAATTCATGATCCTTTTTAAGCATATCAATAATATCTTTGAATATCTCAACATAAATAGGTATGAATCTTCTTAAGAAAATTATTTTTGCTAAAAATGATTGAATTTCCTTTTTTTTTCTAGGTACTCTAATAACTTGTATTGTTGAGACTCTTTTTGAATTAATAAAAATTCCTTCCTTTGAAATCATATGTTCCAAAAAATTTTCTTCTTTCATTGCAAAAGGTGATTTTTTGGGATTAAGAGAATCCCATATTTCCTGCATCTTTCAAAAACTTTTCTCAAGTGTTTCAAGTGTTTATCTTCAAAATCATAAAATAGAGTTAAATCATCAAGATAAATGAAATAAATTTATTTATGTTACCAACAAATGTGATATCCATTACTCTTTGAAATGTTGTTCCAGCGTTGATTAAACCAAATTGCATCTTGGCATACATAAATGTACCCCATGCAATTGCAAATGTTGTATTTTCTCTGACTTCTGGACTAACCAAAATTTGGTTATATCTAGAAAAGCCATCTAACATTCAAATCCTATTTGAACCTGAAACTCTCTGAAGTGATTGGTCCATTTTTGGTAATGGATAATTATCCTTTAAAGACAATTTTTTCAGATTCCTAAAGTCAACACACAACCTTATTTCACCATTTTTCTTCCTAATAGGTACTAGGTTGGCTATCCATTCAAAATATATTAAGGGAACAACTATTTTTTCATCCAATAGATTTTTAATTATTTCTCAATGATTGGAAGCAAGACTGGATTTATTCTTCTTAATTTCTGCTGAAATGGCTTGGCTTCTGGTTTGAGAGGAATTTTATGCTCAATAATGGTTATATCATAGGTTTTCAATTATTCATATGACCATGCCAATACATGTATATAATCTTTGAAAAGATCAATATATTTGTCTTTGATTTCTTGAGGCAATGATGCTAAAATTTTAGCATTTCTAATTTCTTCAGAAGTACCAATATTATAGACTTGAAGATCTTCTTGTTGTGAATTTAATAATGAAGTTTTTGAGACATCATTATGATCAAAACGTTTTTCAAGGGGAACTAATCCTTTTGGAATGTAATTATTTGATAACTTAATGATATCGTGATTAACATCTTTTTGTTCTAAATGTGAATTTTGATCATCCTCATTTGATTTGATTTCATCAATGTGTTCTTCTTCAACATGTAAAGAAGAAAACTCATCTGTTGCTTGTAAACCGTTTTTTAACTGTTCATCATATTCAAAAACCTGCTAGTGTTTGATATTGTCAGGAATGGAAGGTCTATATTTTACTTCAATTTGATAATACAATTGCAAAGGATCAGGTCTTTTAAAAGAACTAGTAGAAATTTCCAAAGCATTAACATGGATAATTTCTTCTCTTCGGATTGATGTGATATTGAAGCCTTGAAAATAATTATCTACATAGTCCCAAAGTTCATTCTATAAACTCTAAGCCTAGGTTGCTTAGTTTGGCAAAGGTTTCTAATTTGTTTTACAATCAACTCTGAATCACCATATACAGAAAAGTTGTCAACTTTCATACTTTTAGCTATCTCCAATCCTAAAATTAGGGCTTCATATTTTGCGACGTTGTTTGTGACTTCAAAATATAATTTAAAAGATTGGGTTATATTTCTCTTGTCAGGAGATATGAATACAATTCTAGCCCCAGACCCATATTTGGAAAATTCCCCATCAAAATACATTTTCCAAATGTCAGTGTTCAAAATTTGAGGGGTATTGACAGTTTCTTGAATGTTGATTTGAGGATTTGGAAGATCATTAGCAGCTAAAGTAAAGCATCCAAAATATTGATCAATTGCATAAATAGGATGATTAATTGCTTGATTTTCTTTACAAACTATATTAATGAGTCTTACTTCTTTGTATAGTCTTAAATTTTCACCTCCATAAACTAGGATTGTTGCATAAGACATGTCCATTTGTAGACTTACCCCTAGCTTGGCACAACAAGATATTGACAATAACATTCGAAATTTTGGGGGAATATCTGTAACAACAATGTCCAAAACTGCACCCTTGATAGGGATTTGAGCAATTGTTACAATTAAATCCTTAATTAATCCGAGGTAAGGTACTTTCTTCGAATCAAAAGTATATAGATCATGATATGGTCGAGTGATTTGTAATTTAAGATGATGCATGATTACTTTAGGATTTACATTATGGGAAGCACTATAATATAACATGAAATTATATAAAAGGTAATCATGAATTTTCAATGTGACATAAAAGGACGCACAAATTCATCAATCATATATGAACTAGGACCAAAAATAACTTGAGGTTTTTCATCTCGTAAACTAATGGCATCCTCCTGTACATAAACACTTGAAGATAGAATCCATTTAGATACTTGATGTTTATAACCTGTATTTTTGCACAGTTCGGATAATGGGATTGGAATTTTAACTCTCTATAACTCTTTTTCGACATTAAAAATAGTTCGAATGGATTTTTCAACAATATTAAGTTCTTGTAATTGATTTTGTGGTTGAATTGATGATGTTTGTGTTTCAGCTAATTTTACTTGAAGTTCATCAAAGGTAACCTTTTTGACTATTCTACCAGGTCTGGGTCTTGGTATACGGTCATACTTTTTAATTCAACAATGAGGAATTTAGAAAAAGCTTGATACTTGGAAATTTGAAAATTTTCTTGATTTCGAATGAGAGATTGATCCTAACTGATTGGAGCAATAACATTTTGTGATGATGGATATTCAAAATAATTGATATCATTTGTATTGATAGGAACAATTTCTTCAGGATCTTGATCAACAATCATTCAGGGAGGTTGAATTTGTTGATAAGTGTTTGGTCTTTGCAAAAATTGAGGTTGAAAAGATCTTATGTATTGAACTTGTGGTCTATTTGTGTTAGGTCCCTATAACACTAGTGTATTCCCTTATTATTATTTTCATTGTAGCCTCTTATTGTTATTGTTGTGCCCATGTTCCCATATTGTTATTATTATTCCCCATAGAATCCCACTATTGTTATTGTTGTGCCCTTACATTATTATTGTTATGTCGGCTTTGACTATATTGTGACCCCTTAGACTCCTACATATAGAAAGGAGGTATTGTCATTTGTATCATCCAAGAATTGTTCATTTATGTAATGTAAAGCAGGTTGCCCCTTGAAGAGGATAATTTCGAAGTCATTTCTCTATCTTTTCCTCTATTTTGTGAGTTGGTTGCATAACAATTGGTATCAGATTCTGGGGTTTCGTTGCTTCAAACAGGTCATTGTGGAATTTTCACTATAACATTTTTTCTATGACGTTTCAAAAGCTAAAATTAAAACTCATTTGAGCCTAAATCTTTATGAACATCAAGAACAAATTTCATATCTTTTCTCACTATATTTTCAGAGATAGGATCCAAGGAAGTTAGGGTTTTTTCAGGCTCCCGAATTATATTGCAAACTAGTGACTTGGAGAAACTTGTCATAAATTTCTCTCTAAGCATCAGATTGAAATCTCGTAAAACTTTTTAGAACGAGGATGGACTGTAGTTTTTTGTGTATCAGTTTCAGATCCAAACGTCAAAGCAGTGACATGTGGTACTTCATACAAGTTCACTCTAATGAACCAGTCAATAATCACGTCATCGTGGGAGATTTGGAATAACTATTTCTTCGAGGGT
This sequence comes from Pinus taeda, assembly GCA_000404065.3. Lineage (NCBI taxonomy): Eukaryota > Viridiplantae > Streptophyta > Pinopsida > Pinales > Pinaceae > Pinus > Pinus taeda. Next base: position 12,295 of record APFE030908214.1, on the reverse strand, counting down.
CCAATCTTGATTAGAATTGTAGGGTTGGAATGAGGACTCTAAGGGCTACCATAAGATGAAATTTCAAACCTTGTAGATCCGCAATTGCATAGAAACAACCAATTCAATATCGAGCTCCTACAAAGCCAAAAGAGAAAATGGAAACACCTAGTAAGCAACCTGAAAGGTCTAGCATGATGCATGAAGAAGAGGAAGAAATGCAACATGATATATCAAAATTACAGGATCAAGTGCAACAAATTTCACTCTCACAAAAACTAAGAAAATCTAAGATGAATGGCGTGGAATCTAATATGGATGGTGTGGAAGCTAAGATCGATGGCATGGAAGCTAAAATGGATGGTATAAAAACAAAACTTAAAGTCAACATGGAAGATTTTGTTGGCTTATGTTATATTCTTTCCACGACTAACCTACATAGTGAACCGGGGGGTTGTAGGGGGGGCAGAGCCCCCCCATCATTATGTCAATTGTGCAGTGGGGGGGTCACAGGGGGGCCGACAGCCCCCCTTGTCCGGAGCTTTTGAGGGGGGTGGGTAGCCCCCCTGTATTAGGTTGGGTGAACCTACCTATGGTTTTTGGTCCATCATTTTGGATGCGATGGTTTTCGGTCCATGGTATTGGATTCTTCGATATGTATAAATATGTATTGTAACATTGAAAGGAATATAATGAAAAATCAAGCTAGTAGTCCCGGTTTTGGGATGCAGGGGAAAATCTCTATGTATATGTGTTTTATGTGTTATGCTCTCGCATTATTTATTTTCTATGTTTTATAATTTGTATGTAGATAATTTCTGGACGGGATTAAAACCTACAGATTTGAAAATAGATTTGATAAGGTTTCTACAAGAAATTCTTACTAATGACGAAAGGGTAGTAAAGGAAACTCATGATGACAACAAAAGAAATGATAATCATGAACTCATAGACTCTAACGTTGGATTAAAGACCCAACATGTTCCGAATATTGATATGAGGAAGTTTGATGGAAAGGATCCCATAACATGGATACTACAGATGGAGCAATATTTAGATGTCCATAATGTGAAAGACACACAAAAGGTATGCAGTACAACTTTATATTTGGAACCTAATCAATTTGTATGGTATCGATGGCTTTGCTCTCATAAAAAAATTGTCACTTGGGAAAATTGTACAGAAGAAATGATAGCATATTATGAGGATACAAAAAGAAACAGTTTTTAGCCAAATGATAAATCTCAAACAAAAAGGTTCAATGGTGGAGCACATTGAGGACTTCCAGAAATTGAATATAAGGGTAAAAGATATTCCATAGGAGTGTAGGATTGATGTGTTCATAGGAACATTAAAGGATAACATCCAACATGAGGTTCACATTTGGGAACTTGATTCATTGGAGAAGGCATTCAAGTTGGCAAGAAAAATTGAAAGAAAAATTACTGTAACAAGGAAGCCAACCAATGACAACTACAAAGATGGAAGTGTTGTTGTCCCTAGCCTTCCACAACCTACAAGGTTGACACCACAAAAACTGGAAGAAAAAATAGCAAAAGGGTTTTGTTATAGTTGTGATAGCAAATACACTAAAGTTCATAAGTGTGTTGAGAAGAAATTATTTTACATACATTGCGAAGAGTAAGAAAAAAAGAAACAAGAAACATCAAAAGAAGAGGATACACACTAGAAACAAATCCTAGAGAAAGAATAAATGAATCCGAAGATATCTTGTAATGCATTGGCCAGAATAACCACTCTTCAAACTATCAAGATATAATGACATATCAAGAAGAAAAAGGTAATATTGTTGATTGATTCGGGAAGTACCCATAACTTTATTCCTTGTAAGATAGCGAAGGAATTGAATTGCTTCCTATATCCAACACCAGAGTGTCAAGTGATGGCTGCAAATGGAAGAAACATAAAGTGCTCTGGAAAGTGCCATAATATCAAGCTATCCATGGGAGAATATGTGCTGAATAGTACAATTCTTTCCATTCCAATGGGTGGTGCTAATGTTATACTAGGAGTCCAATGGCTACAATCTTTGGGTATGCTAGCTTTTAATTTTCAAGAACTTTTCTTGAATTTTTTTCAGAAGGAAAGGAAGTTGAATTAAGGGGTATCACAGGGAAACTGGGAAAGATAATCAGCTCTAACGACATGAGAAAGCCTCTAAAGAAATAACGACATGGCGGAAATGCACAATTATGTTTGCTAGAGGTTCCCACGTCGAAACCATTTATTTCTCAAGATCTCCAAAAAGTCTTGGACAATCATTCCAAGGTGTTTGAGACTCCTAAAGGCCTCCCACCTATTCCTAATCATGATCATGCTATTCATTTTATCCCAGGAAGTGTTCCTCCAAACATCAGGCCTTACAAATATCCCTATGCCCAAAAGAGTGAAATTGAACGTATCGTTGCAGAAATGCTAGATGCTGGTACAATTCAACCTAGTCAAAGTTCTTTCTCTTCTCTAGTATTATTGGTGCACAAGAAGGATGGATCATGGCGCATGTGTCCGGATTATAGGGACCTCAACAAGCTCACTATTAAAGATAAATTTTCCATTCCTATCATTGATGAATTATTGGATGAATTTCATGGAGCAATTTACTTCACCAAGTTGGACCTTCGTTCAGGATATCATCAAATCAGAATGAAGATTGAAGACATTCTGAAAACAAAATTTAGAACTCATGAGGGTCATTATGAATTTTTTTTCATGCCTTTTGGCCTTACCAATGCACCTTCTACATTTCAAGGTTTGATGAATTCCATTTTCAAACCCTTCCTTAGAAAAGTTGTCTTAGTAGTTTTTGATGATATACTAATCTACAACAAATCTTGGAAGGATTATGTTCAGCATGTTGATAGAGTGCTCAAACTATTGGAGGAGAAACAATTATATGCAAAAACCTCCAAATTGTTCTTTGGAGTACAAGAGGTGGAATATTTGGTTCATATTGTATCTCATGAAGGTGTTAAGGTAGACCCTAGAAAAATTAAATCCATTAAGTAATGGAAAATACCCACTTCCATAAAGCATCTACGAGGATTTCTCGAGTTGACAGGGTATTATCGCAAGATTGTTAAGAATTATGGGAGAATAGCAGCAACTCTAACAACATTACTGAAGAAAGATGCATTTTCTTGGACTCCAGAAGCAATGAAAGCCTTTGAACATCTTAAAGAGGAAATGCGCCAGCACCGGTCTTAGCTCCGCCAGACTTCACCAAAACCTTTATTGTGGAATGTGATGCCTCAAGAAATGGAATTGGTGTTGTTTTAACGCAAGAAGAAAGACCCATTTCTTTAAAAAGTCACCCAATCAAAGGAAAGTATTTACACAAAACTATTTATGAGAAGGAAATGTTAGAAATATAACATGCACTTAAGAAATGGTGACCTTACCTAATGGAAAGACACTTCAAGGTAAAAACAGATCATGATAGTCTCAAATGGTTTTTAGAAAAAAGATTAGCTTCAGAAGAGAAGAAAAAATGGCTCACAAAGATGTTGGGTTATGATTTTGAAATCACCTACAAAAAAGGGAAGAAAAATGTTGTTGCAAATGCACTCTCAAGAAAGGATGAGGATGTGGAAGCATTTGTTTGTGCCATTTCTATTATCCAACCAGATTGGATAGATGAAGCAAAATATGAATGGAAGAATGATGAAGGAGTGTGGGAACTCAGTCAAAATTTACAACAAGACCCTAGTACATTTGATACATTTAGCTGGAAAAAGAATTTGTTACGGTCAAAGATCGCTTACACCTCTGTAAGAATTTCCAACTCTTGAGCAAAATATTCTTATGGAATTGCACACCTCTCCCTTAGTAGGGCACTCAAGATTTTTAAAAACTTACCACATGGTTAAGAAGGAATTTTTTTTGGATGGCCTTAAATATGATATTCAAAATCTTGTGGCGAAATGTTTGGTTTCGCAACAAAACAAAGTTGAAACAATTAAGACCCCAGGCCTATTACAACCTTTATCCATTCCAAGTCAACATTGGGAGGAGGTTTCAATGGATTTTATGACAGGTTTACCCAAGTCTGAAGGAAAGAGTGTCATCATGGTGGTAGTTGATAAAATTACCAAGTATGCACACTTTTGTACGTTATCTCATCCCTTTAAAGCCAGTATAATTGCTACTGCACTTATGGAAACAATTCAAAAGCTACATGGAAACCCAAATATTATTGTAATTGACAGATATCCCATTTTGAATGGAAATTTTGGGACAAAATTATTTTCTTGTCTGGGTACTTAGTTAGGTAATAGTTCATCGTATCATCCTCAATCTGATGGGAAAACTGAGATACTGAACAAATTTTTGGAAGGATATATTCGTTGCTTTATATCTGATAAACAAAACAATGGGTCAAATGGTTGCCTTTGGCTGAATGATGGTATAACACTTCCTTCCATACTGCAGCAAAAATGATCCCATTTATGGCACTTTGTGGATATCATACATCATCCATCACATCATATTTAAGAGAAAATTCTAAGGTTCAAGCAGTGGAATATCACATCGAGCATCAATAACAAGTTCTCCAACTTTGAAAGGATAACCTGACTTTGGCACAGAATAGAATGAAACAATAGGCACATCAACATCGCAGTGAAAGAATTTTTGATGTAGGTGCCTAGGTATTTTTACGGCTACAACCATACAAAAAAATGTCCCTAAAGCAAGCTAGGAAGGATAATAAATTATCACCAAAGTATTATGGTTCGTACAAGGTGTTGCAAAAGATTGGTACTATGGAATACAAATTAAAGCTTCCTACAACTTCCCGAGTGCACCCATTTTTCCATGTTTCATGCTTAAAGAAGGTTATAGGTGACAAGCTCCCAATTTGAACAATATTTTCAGAACTTGAGGAGGAAGGAAAAATCATATTGGAACCTGAAGCAACCATAGAAACAAGAACTCGATAGCTACGAAATCAATCAATTTCAGAGTATCTCATCAACTAGAAGAACTTACCCACTGAAGATTGTACAAGGGAGGATGAGATTTTTATACAGAAGCATCTAGAACTACTCAAGCGTTTAAGACAATAATTTTCTGAAGGAGAGGGGCATGTTAAGCCCCTATAATAAGAGTGTATTCCCTTATTATTATTTTCTTTGTAGCCCCTTATTGTTATTGTTGTGCCCATATTCCCATATTGTTATTATTGTGCCCCCTAAAATCCCACTATTCTTATTTTTGTGCCCTTACATTGTTATTATTGTGTCAACTTTGACTATATTGTGACCCTTAGACTCCTATATATAGAAAGGAGGTATTGTCATTTGTATCATCCAAGAATTGTTAATTTGTGTAATGTAAAGGAGGTTTCCCCCTCGAATAGGCTAATTTTGAAGTCATTGCTCTATCGTTTCTTCTATTTTGTGAGCTGGTTGCATAACAATTTGCAACTTGTTAGGTTACTCTAGGTTGAGTTTCCATTCTTTAGATTCTGTTAGACAAATATCTAAGTAGAGTGGTTATTTCATCAATTTTATGTTATTCATATTTAGTTTTTGATGATGAGGTACCTTCTTCTCTAGATTTCATCCTCTTTTTAGCCTTTTCTTCCTTAGCTTTTAGTTTAGTATATGTTGATCTATTAGCTTCAACTTCGATTGCATTAGTTTTCTTGTCTGCTAAAGTTTCGGATTTCTCTCCCTAAGAATTACAGCAATGTCATCTTCAAATGATTTGGAAAACCTAACCTTAGTAGCAGTCGTTGGAGGTTTGCGATCTCAAGGCATCTTGTTATAAATTTTATTGAATCTCTTAATGAAATTAGCTACCTGTTCACCAGAGTTTCTTTTCAAGTCTTAAAACTCTTAATGAAATTAGCTATAGGTTCACCAAGATTTCTTTTCAAGTCTTCAAATTCTGTTAAGTAGTAAACATCATCCTTTTTTATTCCCGATTGATTTTTCAAAATGTTGACTAGTTCAACCCATGAATTAATGGAATGATCTTGAAGTTGTATGAACCATATTCTAACATTTCCTTCAAGTTATTGAACAAAAAGTCTTTTGTAGACATCTTCATGCTCAATATTCATATTATCAGCAAAATCTAGGAATACAACTAAGTGATCTTCAACAGATTCCCTTGTCTCTCCATTAAATCTAGGTAAATGTTTTAAATACCCATCAGAAAAAACATGAAGTTGGGTTGTTGGTGAAAGGACTAATGTTGCATAATGTGCTTCCACAATTGGTTGAATACTAGCGATTTGATGTTGTTATGGAGTTGTACTTTTAGGATAAACGACTTTACTAGAAGGAGGTAATGAATGTTTGGGTTTCTAGAAGAATTGAGGATTAATAACTAACTTCTACACTAAATGTAAAACATTTTCAAGATCCTCAAAAGCTAGAGGATTATTATAAATACTAATCTCCTCTTCAGATTTAGTAGAAGTGGATGGATAAGTATGTACAAAAGAAGATTTAAAATCAAGTGGTTTAAACTCAGAAAGAGAAAGTTTAGTATATCCTCCATTGTCATAAGGTTCGAAATGGGAATAAGGAAGTTCAAAAGCCTTAATTTCATGGAATAAAGTGAAGTTTGAAGATATAGTCCTCTAGAAATGAGTTCTAAAATTTTGGAGGAAGATCTGACAATTTAGCAGGTGTTGGAGTTGATTGTAAAGGGTCAGATTGTGAAGGTACTTCAAATAGAACAGAGGAAGAAGCAACAAGAGAGGCTTCTAACCTATGTCTAATGGATGTAATTCTAACTAATATCGTTCTATCTGATAAAGGAGATAAAATATTTGGATCTAACTATGCTCTGATATGCTTGTGTGAAGCCAGATTTAATATGTGGAGTTGTCTGGTGAAGGATTTTAGCCTAATGACCCCTTATTCACCGTTAAGAGGAAAGCATAATCATTATCCCAGGGAAACAAGATTCAATATTCGTTCCCTAGTAATAGCGCCAATATGATGGTGTCCTTTGTAGACAATTATAGACTGAGGAACTATGCCAAAATATATAAAGTAGGGTTTTGATTTTGAATGGTTGACCAATGATTTAAACTTTTAAATAGATGCAAATCCTAAGTATTTCTAATAAAATACAAGGGTTGATTCTTCATTCTTAATGGAATGAAGATTTAAAATGATTTTGAAAGCATAATTTCAGAAGATATATAATTCCTTAAACATTCATATTGAAAATCTAATTTGTTATATACATCAAATGCATATAGAAGTTTTTATAGGCAAACAGTACATGTGCAAGAGATGACCAAAGGAAACAATTAAAAGATTGAGTGGAATTAACTAAGACAAATAGTTTCAATTAATTAATCGCTTTTAATAATGCTAACTTTGCAGGGGCTCAGAGAGATTGACATTCAATCTAATCTTCCCCAAACTTCTATGTTAACTTGAACATTTACAGAAAAAAACGGAAACATAATTGAATAACCAGAAGAACTCACTAAGATACAAAAGCTACTCAGAATGAATCCAAAATCCTCCTATTAGCTTCAATAATAGCTTAGAAAGTTACAAACATGTCCACTGGTTCATCACAAGGGTTCAACCCTTTCTTATTTGAATTATAAAATACTTATAGAGTTTGACTCAAAATATCTAGATTTGAATTAAAATTTATTACAAAATATAATATCATCAAAATAATTGTGATATTACAAAAATAGTACTGAAAAGTAGTAAATCTAAACTGATTTGCATACTCTGCACATATTTCGAGGGTTGTTGTTTGATCACTGTAGCTAGAAATATCCTTTTCTACTCACTTATCCTTTTAATCTGTTGTCTTTTCCTAAAATTTAGCATTTTGTTCTATTCGATGAGCTCACATAATTTATCCCGTCTATTTTCATCAATGATAGAAAAATTTAACAACTTTCTGTATGACTCATCAACTTCAGTATATTTTTCAAAAGTAGGCCTAGTTAGAAACAAATTCTTAATTTCATGATGAATGAGGAAATAATAACTTAAACCTTCGATGAAATATTTTCCAATTATAATTGCTCTGATTTTGGCAAACTTATTCTTGTCCACTGCTATCTCATGTAACATGTTTTGATAATCTTCAAGTGGAATCAATCTGCCACCTATACCCTACAAACCTAGGAGTCCTTTATGATGCAGAGGATTGAATGTTCTGTGTTTTTTTGTTATTTGAACCTCTAAATTCAGGCACTTGTTCTCAAGTTGTAACATCAACTTCCTCTTGGATGAAAATTTTCTAACCTCCAAGACAACTTCAGCTCTGTTTTCAATGTTGAATTCTTCAAGTTCATCCTTTGTTTTGGAGTTTAAGACATTAATTATCCTTGTGGCATCTCCTGGTTTGTTGTCCAAGTCTTCTTTTATTTCTGCTATTGTTTCTTTTGATCTCTGCATTAAATATTCTTGTGCAAAAGTAATTTCACTAGAAGGCTATAACTCAATCACTGATGCATTAATATCAATCTAGATATTTTCTTTGGCTTGAGCAATAGTTTGTACAATCAATTATTCACTCTCATAAAATTCTAATTGCCGAGTTAACTTATAATTATTTTGTATCTCAGTCAAATATGCATTATAAAACTTGATTTTATGTTCTTGAATATTTGGAGTTTCATCTTGAATTTTTCAATTTCTTGATGCTTCAAAGATAAGTCTCCCATGGCCTTTGACAATTGTTCTGCTGAATTGGTAGACTGTGTTTCTACTGTGATTGGTGTTGGTGTAGATGTCCCGGATGTTGAAGTACATATTGTAGAAGATGTCACTATGGGGATGACAACTGTGATACTAAGTTTCTACTCTTTTTCTTTCAAAAGTGTTTCCAGGTCAGCTTCCATCTTCTAAATTTGGACATTTTCATTGACTATCAAATTTAACATATTTACCTTTTCGTTTTTAGTTGACCTACTTCCTTAGCTTGTGTATGCTCTGTAGTAGGAAGTTTAAGTTTCTTCCTCAATGCTTGAATTTCAACATTTTTATTATTTATCATCCCTTTTGCTGCTTTGATATCACTAGGATCATATCCTAGTTTGATCACAAAATCTACAAGTGCTTTGATTCTGGTATCTTTAGCTAAGGATGGAATTCTCTCTATTTTTAGCTGTGTGAATATTGTTCAAGAAATCTTGCAGCTCAGTGACTACCATGGCTGAAATTTTCAATGTAAAATATATCATTTCACCTGCTTGCTTATGAAGGCCAATTTGATCAATTGGATGAATTTGCTTAGTATCAAAAGAAAAAATGGATGTTTTATAATCTTTTGCACTTTTAGGGATTGGAAACTTAGGTTCTAAGAAGGCTCATTGAAACCCTCCCTTTTAGCATCAAGAGCAGACAAAAGTCTTTGTAGGGCAGTCGAAAACTTTTTTCGAAATTCAGAATTAACAGAGGCCTTTAATGCTTCATTATTCCTTTTTATTTCTCTATATCTAGAAAAAATATTTTGTTTCACTGTATCTTGAGAGACAAATGTGTAGGAATTTACAGGGTAAGTTCCTCAGACAGAACACCAAAGGACACCGCTCACAAATAGATCACAGATTAATACACTAGTATTTTTGACGTGGTTAAAACCCTCAAAGAGGGAAACAGTCCACGGCCTGAGCCAACGCGGCCACTTCAGGCAATTTATTAATAAAAGAATGAAATTTTACATAAGCTTCTGTCATGAACAGTTACCCTACAAATTGCCCTCCATGCTCTTTAAATAGAGATCATGGGCCAATCGGGTGTTAAGCCACGGATCAAGTGTCGGTAATACCGAGGAGAGAATGAACCGTTGGATCACTACATATTGTGATCGTCGGATTGTAAGTTACAAAAGTACATAGTAAAGAAATACACTTTACCTAACTCTATACTAGACCAAGTTGAACTTAACTATTTCCTATGTGTCGGAATATCCTAACACCCCCCTTTAAGAACAACTTGGGATAGGATTGAAGGATTTACAAATATGACACAATAGGAGAAGGAAGGAGGCACTAGAGCCTATCCCCCCTTAGTGACAACTTCCTGAACTCCAACCATAAATCGAAATTTAGTGAACTTCGCCTCTGTGAGAGCCTTTGTGAAGATGTCTGCAACTTGATCATCTGTTGAACAATATTGCACTTCAAGAACATGGTCATGAATGACCTTTCTGATGAAGTGCATGTGTAGTTCAATGTCTTTGCTACGCTGATGTTGGACTGGATCTTTGCATAGTTGAATGGCACTTTGATTATCACACCAAAGTGTAGTCGGATGTTGCTACTGAAAGCCAAACTTTGATAGGATCTGATGAAGCCACAAGGCTTCCTTACTAGCTTCTACGGCACCACGATACTCTGCTTCTGCTGAAGAAAGAGAAATGGCACCTTGTTTCTTGGAAGCCCATGTAATAGGTCCTGAACCAAGAGTGAACACATAACCGGCAATAGACTTCCGATCATCAGGGTCACCAGCCCAATCGAAATCAGTGAAACCAACCAATAGAGGAGATGCTTTGGCACTGTAATGAATTCCAAACTGAACTGTACCTCGAACATAACGAAGTATTCTTTTAGCTGCTTTCCAATGACTTTCATGTGGCTTTTGCATAAACCGAGCAACAAGGCCAACAGCAAAGGAAAGGTCAGGACGAGTATGGGTTAGATACAAAAGTTTTCCTACAAGTTGACGGTATAAGGTAGCATCAACTTCAGGGGAAGTACAAGTGACTGAAAGTTTGGCTCCAAACTGAAAGGGAGAAGGAGCTGGCTTATAGTCTTCCATGTGAAAATGGCGTAGAAGATCAGAGGCATACTTGGATTGGGAAAGGGAAATACCTTCCTTGGATTGCAAGACTTGAAGAGCAAGAAAATAATGCAAGTGTCCTAAGTCTGTCATTTCAAACTTCTTTTTAAGGTTGGACTTCACATGGTTGATAAGGTTGGGATCACTACCAGTGAGGATAAGATCATAAAAATAAAGAACAATAATGATAAGAGACTTGCCCACTTTCTTGGTGTAGACAATATTGTCAGAATGACAGCTAGAAAAGCCAGATTCTAAAAGAAAGCTATCCATTTTGGCATACCAAGCCAGAGGAGCTTGCTTAAGACCATAAAGGGATTTCTTAAGCCGGCATACAAGACTAGAGTCTGTTTGTATAAAGCCAATAGGTTGTTCCATATAGATTTATTCATGCAAGTCCCCATGCAAGAAGGCGGATTTAACATCCATCTGATGGAATTCCCATTTCAAAGAGGCAGCAAGGGAAAGAACAAGGCGGATAGAGTTCATTTTGGCAACAAGGGAGAAGGTTTCAATATGTCAATGCCTTCAACTTGTGAAAAACCCTTAGCAACAAGACGAGCTTTATGTTTATCAACTTTTCCATCTGGTCCATACTTGGTTCTGTAAACCCATTTGCATCTAACAAGTTTTCATCCCTTTGGAAGGGGAACAAGGTCCCATGTATCATTTGTCAATAATGAACGATATTCTTCATTCATAGTTGTGTCTCGATCTAGATGGCCTGAAGGTTCTGCAAAGGTGTCAGCATCATAATTAGCTGAAGCTTGCGCTAGTAAAAAAGAGGCTCTATCGAACTGAGAACGTGTACGTCGCTGATCTGTAGGATCATCGGCAAGAGCACCTGCTGCATCCCGAGTAGCACGAACCCATTTTGGAAGCTGAGGAGCTGAAGGAGGATCCTGAGAAGGTGAGGGGGGGGATTGTCATCCTCACTATCATCATTTGAAGAAGAAATATTTTCAGAAGTAGAAGGGATAGAGAGAGGTGGCACATCCGCCGAACTAGGCTCGTAGGCCGATATATATTTTCATCAAACTTTACATCTCTTCTAATGATAACATTTTTGGAATTAAATGGAATAAGTCTATATCCTTTGACGTCTTCAGAATATCCAACAAAAATACATTTTTCACTCTTAGGTTCTAAAGCTTTATGTTTCTCATCTGGAATATGGGCCCATGCTTCACTTCCAAAAAACACGAAAGTGACTTACATCTGGTTTAATTGAGCTCCATGCTTCTTCTGAGTGATGTTCTTTAAAGCTTTAGTAGGAGTGTGATTTAGTATGTAATTTTCACAGTTAATTACTTCTGCCCAATAGTTAATACTAAGTTCTTTAGATTGAAGCATACAATTAGCCATTTCCTTTAAGGTGCGATTCTTCCTTTCAGCTACACCATTTTGTTGTGGAGTATATGGAACAGTATGTTGCATTTGGATTCCATGCTCAGTGCAAAAGTTGATGAAGTCGTTTTTTACATATTCTCCGCCATTATCTGATCTTAGCTTAA
>APFE030908203.1:328087-359069 GCA_000404065.3 Pinus taeda | reverse complement strand
TTTTTTGCTAAGGGCGTGCCGCGTGACAAAGGAGTTCAACAATTAACACCACCAACACTAGGGTACATATAGGGCTTGGTGCTCTTGATTAAATGCTAATCGCATATCTTCGTACTTGATATAATCTAATGAAAACCTTCATACTTGATATAATCTAATGAAATGCCACAATCCCATTGATCTTGAATTCCTGAAAACTGTTAAGTCTGCTGAATTTTGAATAGGATATGAAATTCTATTTTCTTCATATGAAGTCCGATGACGCTGGAACCACTCTCAAACATCCTGAGTCATTTCATGGTAATGTTAAAAATTCAAGTAAAAGGATGAAAATGAAAAATAAAGGAGAATGCCACTTTTACTTTAAGAATTTAACATTACCATGAGGGAGCATCCACTATATTTACATTTGTTTTTGCCTTCATTCGTCACCCTAACCCAAGGTGGACCCACCCCCAACAAGTAAACTCACCTAAAATTAGAAAAAAAATTGAAAAAAAAACAATTTTCTAAACGCTTTTCCGGAAGCTTTTCTGGAAGCGTACGGAAGCGTACGGGGAGCGTACGCTTCCTCCTCCGAAGCGCCACGCTTCCGACGCCTGAAGTGCCATACGAAGCGCGCTTTCGTACCATGCTTCCGAATTTCCAGAAAGTGACAAAAAATTCGGAAGCACACTTCCGGCCAAGCTTCCTAGGCGCTTCCGTACGGGACGCGCTTCGGGGCTTGGAACCGTGGGGGGGGGGGCGCTTTGTGCAACATTGGGCACCACTATCAATAAGCCAATTTCCCAGCGAGTCTGGGGGAGCAGAGGTAAATAGAGATGTTGGTAGATAATATTCATCTTGCTTATTGTTAACGGTGTTAGATTCATACCTGGATTTCTTGCCTTCTTGAATGGTTGTCCTCTTCCTTGATTTCCGACACTTCTTTTGCTTTTGCCATTTGACCTGCCATTCCTTTGATTGCCTTGAGAGGGATTTTGATCATCGTCCTAGTGTGGGTCCCTTTTATCAAGGCACTCCCTTGCATAGTGGCCTGTTTTATTGCAATTGTAACATCGTCCTTTTCTTCCACCCTTTGGTCCAGCCTTTCCTTTGAATTTTGCCCTGGAATTGTTTCTCCTTTTAGCATGAGAAGAAAAAGTAGCGGGATGACCTTTAAGTGTGGACATTTCTTGTTCTTCCATCCTTGTTTCTTCTTGAATGCATCTCGCCATTAATTCCTCAAATCCAGGAATTACATTATTGTTGAGGAGAGTAGTCCTGAATATATACCATTCAGATGGTAGTCCTCCAAGAGTTGTGAGTGCCATTTCCCTGTTAGGAATCACTTCCCCAATAGATAGGAGATTGTTTTTGATCTCGGTGATCCTTAAGAAATATGCTTGCATACTTTCATCTTTGCCCTTCTTAATTTCTTTCAGCTTCTTTCTAAGAAACAAGACTTGATTTGCATCATTAACTTTAAATAAACTCACCAGTCTATCGTAGATTTCCTTGGAGGTGTTTAGCTCAGATACATAGGCCACCAAGCGTTTGTCGGTAGAGTCCTGGATGATCTTCCTTGCTTTGAATTCTCCTTTGGTCCATTTGTTCCTAGCAGCAGCGGATGCATTTGATGGAGGCTCAACAATTCCATCTCTCACATGGTCCAGTACTTCCTGCTCTTCTAATGTTAGATCGAGAGACATCTTCCATCCGTGATAGTCAGACTTCTCACGGAGTTTGTCTTCAGCAGGGAAGTGCATTGAGGACCCCATTTTTTAAGACTATTTGCCAATCCTTCTCTTCGGTGATTGCTCTTGCTCTTGCTTGGGCTTTGTCTTCACCTCAACTTTGATACCATGTTAAATTATGGTATGTTCTATGCTTAGAGCAATTTACTTATTTTTCTTTCATTAGCCACATATTAGCAATCACATATACATTAAGCAAAGTGCAGATAGAACATTAAATGATCAATCGAAAACAAGCCAAGACAAGAGACACAAGATGTGGCAGCTAGCCAGGGACAAACCCAAATTTGGGGAAACCCTTTGATCAAATCTTCTTTTATCTTCAATAGTTCAGCAGAAAGAAATAGTACAACATCTGAATTCTGTAATTTTATATCAGTAACAGTAAACCCTAGATCAACAAAGTCAAACTTAGTCAAACTAGCTGAAATTGACCTCTAAACTACTTGGTCAATTTCTGGTCAACTTGTCCTCGAACAGCTTGAAGAAACAACCCCAAAAGTTCAGTCAAAGTGCAGATTTCTGAAGTCAACTGCAGCCCTAAACTAGGGCAGTCAATATCGATCAAGCCAAAGGGCAGATCACCTCGATTTTTTGTGCCAAAAATTGCGGCCTACGTAGGAGAGGCAACCACACCCAATCCGCACTTCTTGGAGGGTCAACGCTGGTCAAAGATGCTTGCTGTCCTGTTTCTGCGTCGTCTTTGCCGTAGGACGTCTTCCTTTCAGCCGCACGTGAGTTGAGAGAGAGAGAGAGAGAGAGAGAGAGAGAGAGACTCTTTGCTCCGTAGGAGAGAGAGAGATGTGTGTGGGAGTGAAGTGTGCAAATGAGGAGAATGCTCCTTGTATTTATATGCAAGACGTTGAGGTTGAATAGACATGACTGTTGGGCGTCTAAGCCTACATAAGTTGCTGGCCGACCTTGACAATTTGTCCATAATCAAAATAAATTCATATCTTCATAAATACTTATCAGAATCGGATGATCTTTAGATCAATCTTACACCTCTCGACAAGAGGAATATAGGAAAAATATCAGCAACCATAAATAAGGTGACCCACATGGAGTTTGTTCCTAGTTGCCAATTTTAACAACTTTTCTTTGTAATCCTATCAACCCACAAAGCATATTTAAGATAGTGGGACAAACTCTATGATGGGAGCAGGTTTGAAGAGGGTTGACTCTTGTTGACTAGAAGCTGATTTCTGTCGTCTTGGAAAGGCTTTGTTGGAGGGTTGACTTGGTGCTTGGAGGAGGACTTGGTCTAGGGTTTTGGGCCTTGGTTTTCACATTTGAAGCAGATTCTATAAGAGAAGAGATTTTCTGGGTTTTCCCCTTGGAGGGGTTTTGCCTTAGCTTGGAGCCTAATTTCTGTGGCCATTGTTTTTATTATTTTTTCTCTTGATAATTTTTTGATGCAAAGATCTAATAAAGAAAGACAAGAAAAAATTAAAGTTCACAAACAATTATTAAGGTTAAAGAGAAATTGAATTAATTGCTGCCTTACTGCATTCTCTAACCGCTGGTAAATAGGGTGTTGGAGCATCCGTCAGGTTGAAGCCTAAAATCTAGGGTGTTGGAGTGTCCTTCCAACTGTAGTTGGTAAAAAAGGCTTAGGAACATCCTACAAGTTGGAGCTTGTAAACCAGGGGGTTGGAGCCTGCTTGAGTTGGAGCTGAAAAAATGATGTAAATCTTTTGAAGACAAATGTTAAGAAGCGTTTGGTGTTTTTTTTTGTTCCGGAG
Organism: Pinus taeda; assembly: GCA_000404065.3. Lineage (NCBI taxonomy): Eukaryota > Viridiplantae > Streptophyta > Pinopsida > Pinales > Pinaceae > Pinus > Pinus taeda. Next base: position 355,588 of record APFE030908203.1, on the reverse strand, counting down.
GGGTTTCCACCTAAAAATCTGTCTACTGTGTTATTATTGCGCATTGTTGAATGGTGTTGATGAATGTTTATTTTATTTGATACTAATAACAATTAATGCTCTGTAAAGTTAAAATATACTAATTGATAAGAAATACTGATTCAACCCCCTCTCAGTGTTTCCAACCGATGATGTTATCTTGAAATCCTCTTACAATGGTAATGATACCTCAGTGAATAGAGAGAAGCAAATGGAATCCCCTAAAAGGGATACAATGACTGTATATCATAATGCTTTTATATGCGTCAATTTTAAACAATTTGTTTCCTAGGGGCTGATATGTTTCACTTTTGCTGATTGGGTGTCATACAACTCTAGTCATTCCATGTGTGCAACTAAGAATGGCTGGAAACCGACCAAATTTCAAATTCCCTGTTGATTTGTGTAGCTTGGGAGGTACTCCCACAATGGCACAACCCCTAGGGTACTGGGTCTGTAAGGAGTTGACCCACAAAAGTGGTTCGTGGGCAGTGGACGCAAGAAAAGGGTTTTGTACTCAAAGTTGTGGGCACAAAACTAAGTGGAGAAATTGTTAGTTTATTTGTGGATGCATGAGGGGCACCCTTGATGGGCTAAGGGACACCTAGGGCATCATGATGTGGCAGAATCAAATGGAAGGAATCTCTTTTCTAATGTTAGTTGGGGTTTCATGAAGCAAACTCAAGTCGGCTTGGGCTTATGTCATGACCCTTGAGGGCTAAAGGTTACCCTCATAGACACTGTAAGAAGAGAAGAGGTGAGATCATTTGAGAATACATCCAAAGTGCAATTCATCAATAGAAAACTACACAAAAAGGCTGCAGACCTCAAGGAGCCGGGTTTGCAAGGAAGAAGAAGATGCACTTTGGTCTTTTCTCTTGTGTTTTGGCAGGCCGAATTCAAGGGGGCTGCAAGTGGATATTCTGGGCATAGTTTGGTTCGTATGTCTCTGTGGTAACCCCTGTGATCAGGCTCTAAAGAGAGGGCTGAAACCCTTGTTGAGGCCATAATACTAAGCCAAGTTAAGGCCGAGTTATCTCTTGGTACAACGAAGGTGTTTCAGAGGCTAGAAGGGGAGGTATTACTGTGTTTGAGGCTCTATTTTGTCACTGAGATAACAACAGGAGGTCCAACCTGTAGTGGCCGCAGAACACCTTGTCTAGGCTGAGAATCTGTCATAGTTCGTGCCCAGAACCAAGAAATGTTAGAGGCTATGCCGAGTCTCTAAATAGGTAGGCTTGTGGTCTTAAGTTTGATGAAATTACTAAGTTGGAGGGTCTGCCCTAAAGAAGCTTAGGACATAAGTTTATGTACCCTAGTTTAGGGCTGCTTCAGTGTATGGACAGTCACCTAAGTTCTGCCCTAAAGATCTGTCCTTAGGACTGTGACAATTCACTATTGATTTCTGTGTGTGATTGAAGGAGGCTGAGACCTTGAAGGGAGTGATAAGAAGTCTATCTTGTCACTTACTGAGGGCTGCATATCCCTGAGATCAAGTGAGCTGGTTCAGGAATCAAGTGAGGCCGAATTGTGTCTCTTAGTTAGGACATTGGTGTGAAGCAGGGCAGATGTGTAGGAGCTGTTATAGAGTGCAGTGCTGGTTTGAAGGTCTGTCCTACGTGAAGGTTTAGGATAGTGTTTGGTTTCCCAAGGACAGTGATATTGGAGGTGCAAGATCACTGTTAGGAGGCAGCTATTGGTATGCCCTAGTTTGGTGTGTGCAGGTGGGCATATCACTGATAAGTGGGCAGATTGGTGCAAGTCCTAATTACATTGAATGCGGAAGGATATTCAGTGTTATATGGGCAGTTGAGAAGAAGCCCTAAGGACTGATCTTGGAACGACAAGAAATCAAGTCAAGAAGGATGTGTGTGAAGCCCTAAGTTCAGCATTCTGGAGCAGCTAGAAGGTTGATAAGTGGGCAGACTTAAAGGTGGGCATATCACTGATAAGTGGGCAGATTGGTGCAAGTCCTAATTACATTGAATGCGGAAGGATATTCAGTGTTATATGGGCAGTTGAGAAGAAGCCCTAAGGACTGATCTTGGAACGACAAGGAATCAAGTCAAGAGGGATGTGTGTGAAGCCCTAAGTTCAGCATTCTGGAGCAGCTAGAAGGTTGATAAGTGGGCAGACTTAAAGACCCTAAGAGCAGAGATAGTGGAGTAGCCTTGTCTATGCTAGAGGGCAGTTTGGTGAAGTCCCTAAGAGCAAGCCATCTTGGTGGAGCAAGAAGGTTGCTAGAGGGCAGATCAGTGAGCCTATGATTAGTCTTTCTAAAAGTAGCTGCAAGATTGTTAGTGGCAGATTGAGTGGCTGAAGATGCAAGCATTCTGAAGTTGCAAAAGTCTTGTGAGCAGTAGAAGAGGTGGCAAAGGACCTGCCAGAAGTGTTCAAGGTGTGTGGATTGAAAGGGCTGTGGAAGCGCTACATCAGCAAGTCAAGTGTACTTTGTTCAGCGAAAGATTGGTAGTCATAAGTTGTTGACTCCAAGCCCTAGTCATTCTTCTATCAGGGCTGATTGTAAGGTACATGATCCCTAGTACACGAGCCCTATGTTTGTTGTATTAAAGTTTGTAATATAACAAGTTTTGGGTGGAAAAATTCTTTTGTGCTCTAGTTGATTCACTGCTGTAAATTTTCCAGTGTGCAACGTGCTTGTATTGTGCCATTTGAGTGTGTTTGTGATCGTGATCTTAGACATAAACCTGATTCTTAAGTGCCTTGAAAAATCAACATGCCAACTTCTCAGTATGATATCTTAAAAGGGCCCCAACTGTTTGTTTTGGAGGGAGTGACAAGAACTATGCACAATGGATCTGCAAGCAATTTCATAGAATATACGGATTTGGCCTTATTTATAAAAATAAATTAAAGGATAACTTGAGTCCTAGACAATGCTAGTGTTGTTTGTATTCCAATGGCTGTGTAATGAGTTTAACATTGTGCTGTAACAACAGGATTACCTCCATGGTAGGTACTTTTACTGTTACATGTGGAACCTGGAAATAATACAGAACTTGCATGTTACATTAAACTCAATATCCAGGGCACTTTCAGAATTAGAGTTGTGAAGCTCAACTGCAGAATTCCTTGGTAATGAGCCAAATATTCAGTTTGCCAATGCTTCTTTGCTTGCCTTATTTCTGAATCATTTATGCTATCTGCAATTCTTAGATGATATCTGCAGAACTTTTTCCGTGTATTCATTTTTTTTCAACATTTTAGTTGTCTTGTTTATTTCTTGCCACCTGATATCTCTGAAGAATATTTAACCAATTTTTGCATTCTGTAAGTTGTATTTTTTTATGTTGCTGAATCTGATTTAAATTTTTTTGTTTGATTTGTGTTACAGTTCTCATGCAATTCTTATTAATGGACAAATTTTGGAAGAAAAGGAACATATGTCTATTGAAAGTGGAAATGAAATCGTCCTTGGCTCTGAAAGAAGTGGTATATATTCTTTCTATATTCTATGCTCAGTTCACGAGATAGTGTTGTTTTTGATGATTGTAGGCTTTGCACATAAGATGAGCACAGAATGTTGCCAACATATTCGTAACAGCTATCAGGAAATTCTATGATCAGTTCAGGAGATAGTGTTTCTTTTGATGATTGTAGGCTTTGCACATAAGATGAGCATAGAATGTTGCCAACATAAAGTTCTTTTATAACAGCACATGGACACATACAGCTACAGGGCTGGAATAAATCTGTTGTTAAATGAAACTACAAATTGTTGTACACAAAGGTGGATTTACGTCTATACAGCATTGGGGCTTTACCATCATCAATGGCATTAAATACACTGCTGGGAACTCAGACTAAGACTAGTACCTTTTCTTCTTGACAATTCTCTTATAGATTCTACATGGTTTCATTCAATTGGTTAAACCCTTGTATTTCTCCTTTTTAATATTCCTGCATTTTTTGTTTTCCTAGATTTGTTTGCTTTTTAGGTGATACCCTAGGCACTCCTTTTGCTATTTGTATTGACTGTACTCTTGAGTACTGTAGCCCACCAAAATGTGGGGTACCCCTTTGTAGAGCTTTCCTTACCGATGTTATCTCCTTGAGCCGACAGCAGCCCCTGACAGCCACTTGATTAATTATCACACATGCACATAGGCTCTTTTGTCCACTTATTTAATTTGTATTTTTGTAGACTTCATTACACATAGACACACATTATTGTTTATGTACTTTATCTACAAAATGTTAAGATCACATAATTGGCCTAACACTCTACACATGTGCTCTATTGCAATGATCTAATAACAAATACAATACTTGTTCTGGTTTCAAGAAAAATGTGTAATCTAACAATCTGTTAACTGCTTGGCAAACTATGTTCTTTTAGAGGGTTCTAGACTGTACTTTTACTACTAATATGTGTCTCACCAATGTAAGGAAAAACATTTTATTGATGTCTTTTCAGGATTTCCAATTTATCATGTCCATTTCATTCAGGGAGAGTGGCACAGTGAATGCAGTGAAGAGGTATCTCTATCAATTTGTATGAAGTTATGAACCAATATGTTTAATTATTTTTTGTAGATGGAATGCATTAATATTGTATATCACACTGAAAATGATATTCATTCTCCTAGGTATCTTCACTTGTAGACAACTTGAAGTGCTGTATTTGCCTGAATATATGGCATGATGTTGTGACTGTCACACCTTGTCTACATAATTTCTGGTAAGGATAACTTGAAATATTTTCTACTTAATTATTAGCTACTGTTGTAATGACAAAGTGTTGCGACTGATCCTTGAGTCACTTTTTCTAGCAATGCATGCTTTTCACGCTGGTACAGAAGATTGAAAATAAAAGGAAGCAATTTCATGTGCCCTCAATGCCGATCGGATGTTTATTCTGTTGGTCGAAACTATTCTCTACAAAATATCATTGAGGTAGGTGTCTTGATGTAATTTACTACCAATGATATAACAAGTTGAGGCTCATATAAAGTTGATATGCGCGCCCTTTATATTTTTCATTCTTCATATCCAAATTTTATATATTCAGTTTATTTGAGATTTAAGTTTAAACATGCAAAGTAATAAGTTGACTAAAGAAGATCAAACTAGAAGTCAGCCTCAGGAGTTGAGTCGAGTGTCTGAAAATTTTGTCGAGTTTGAGAGTCCAATGCCAATGTATTTTCTTCAAAATCCTGGTTTGTTAATGTCGAAAAATATAATTTTAACATCCATAGCATTGCATGGAATCTACACAAACAATTTCTTTTTGTTGGAAGTGCTTCTAGAAATATGACCTGAGGGGCTGCGTAACACAGGCTTCGTTGGCTGAAGTGCGAGGTCTGAAGGGTGTCTTTTTGGCCAAATTTGCCTGGGACTTGCACCCAGCCTGATCCCTTTTTAATGTGCTATTGGGTTGGGGCAGACAACTGTGAGACTGGAACTCTTGGCTTAACACTCCATCGACCTCAGCAGTGAATGAAGGCCCCATTGGCACATATAAGCATTTTTATTAGCTTGTTTACATTTTGTTCTGTTTTTATTCCTATCATTTGTCTCTCAATTTTTCATTTCAATGGTATTCCATAATAAGTCTTCCTTTCAACTCTTTAATATCAGTTGTCCGACTGGAGATTCCTTCTTTGTGCATTTCCCTCTTGGAATGAACTACTATGTTATAAACTAGATAGATCATATATTTCCTTTTCTTTTCATTGGAACCATCAAACATTCCTTCCCTTGGAAAACAACGATATGATTAAGTACTTGATGCAGGACATGCTGAAAAACAATCCATCATTGAAGTGTTCAGATGAAGACATTATACAGTTGAATAAAGATTCTATTGTGCAATCAAACATTGTAAGTATTTTTTTCCTGGTACACTTGTTAACTTCAATTGGCTCTAGAGTGAGTTGTGAAGGGACATACATTACAGTTGTAGAATTCTAGAAGTGATAATTTCCTTATATAAAGTCCCTTTTGTTTGAATTCCAAGTATAGATATTGCTAGGGGAGAAGAGCTAGAGTCCCATATAGACATGAAAGTACTTCATTGCTATTGGTGCTCTATTGTGTTGATTGGAAATTTCAACAATTTTATTATTTTGTTTCATTGATTTTATGAGCTTTATACCTTCCATCTTTTATTGTATCATGGGCGATCTTGGATGTTCCCATGTTGAATCCACTCTCTTCCGGCAACTTGCTCAAAGGTTTCTAGCTATTCGCACTGGCTTCTGTGACCCCATCTGTAGATAATTCAACCTCCTATCTCCTGCCACTCCGACACTGGAGAAATATTTGAAAACTCTCCAGATTCCTGCCCCTGAATTTTCTGCTGCTCCCTCTCCAATGCTCTCCCTCTAGCACAAACTGCGCCCTCACTGAAGCTCTGAACTGGGTGGCTGTAATATTCCAAACTAAAACTTTGGACGGTTTAGAGAAAAATTCAATTTACTTCAAGCAAATGTTTCCCAAAATATCATAGATTTCCTTTATCACCTTTTTACAAACAATTAGCATGCAAGATATGAAAATTCTTTTCCCATGAACACACCAGATTTTCGTCAATAAGTTGTAAACAAATGGAAGAGGAATATAAGAGGCAAAAGTTTAATTTTTATTGGAGAGTGATCACTGAGGTTGACAATGCTATTGGGAGTAGTACACCTGGAAGGAGCTTCTTCTGTTAAGAAATTGAACAAGCTACCTGTACAAGCCACTAAAATCTACTCAACTTTTTAATAAAAATATAGCTTTCAGATCTGAAACATGAATAGGCTAGTGGCTCCTTGGCGAGCAATTTGATTTCCCTTTTGAACAGTGCTTGGGACCAATATCCCTTCAAACAAATGCTGCTCAACTTCCTCCAGAAATAAGCTTGGAATCTTGATTATCAAACCCTTCACTTATAGACAAAAATAGGAGGGTTATAAATAGTTCAACGCACCCTTGAAATGGCGAGTTAAGTCTGCTCCAGTAAATTTCAGCGGCCCATTGAAATGATAATTCTGGAGTAAGATTATCAGTCACACAAAATATGTGAATCCTCCTTCTTGATGTCAAAATTCGACCCCTTTAGATTTGCTTTTGATGCGCAAATAAATCGGCTTCTTGCCCAATATATAATTTGGTCTTCTTGTTGATGGTTTCTTGGGAAAGGAATCAGAGAATGGCACTGAAGAAACCCTTGAACTCTTGTAGAAAAGTCATGACCTCAAGCTCTGTTGTTCGATGTTGAAATGACAGCTAAATTCGGCCTTCAAGGTTGAGGAGAAATAAGATATTCGGCCCTCTCTAGACGTGCCCCTCCCTAGCACTCTGCCTCCTATTTTCACTGGCAACTCGACCCTTGATATGGAATGAATAGCCCGACAATTGAATCACAATGCTAATAATCCCTTGCGATAAAATCATGTCAGAGCTTCAGGAGATGAATCAAATAACCAAACCAATAAATCCCAATGGAAGATCTAAAGTAATCTTCCCTAAAAGCCAACTAGGGTGGCACTCAAAGTCCACTGGAATTAGTAATTGAGTTCCGCTTGAAACTCTGGAGACTCACTTGAGCTGCTTCTCATTGTCAAATAGAAATGATAGAAGAATGTATTTCCATTGAGTTCCTCCTTTTATAATTTTTCATGGAGCCTCCTTCTAGCTTCTAGATTCCCTCTTTTTCCTTGTTATTTTATTGGTGGGGGCCATTTTCCACCTTTTGCCACCATTTGAATAAAATAATAAGTCTCCCCCATTCCAATAAAATAATAATTTGCCTTGCTTCTCCAATAAAATATTAACTTGCCACCATTCCATTAAAATAATGATTTGTCTTCCTCCAATAAAATATTATTTTGTCGCCATCCCATTAAAATTATATTTTCGCCCTTCTCACAAAATAATATTTTCCCCTTTTTAACATTATCCAAAAATTTGCAAAACTGTCGAGTGATTTTTGCATGCAGAAAAATTGGGAACATCACAGTGGCTCGATCTGCCTTGCTTAGTTTCACTCAGAACTTTGTCCATCTCCATCCTATCGACTCACTCTTATAATCTCTTAATTGACCATCAACGACCAAGATCAAATCGTGATCGATGGCTAAGATCACTTTAACTCTATCAATACACTTTTCTAGAAGTCTCTAGAGCAAAATCGAATTCCTCAATTAATACCCTTTAATTAATTGATTTTCTTGAGTTATACTTAGAAACTTTTTAATTATTGATCAATTAATTTAATTGAGTGGTCTCTAGGTGTTTTTTCCCGAAACCTTTTCTAGGTTTTGGAGATCTCGTGTTCCTTAGCCTCTTTGACACCTAAGAGACTAGAACACTTGTCCGTTTCTACCCAAAATCCATAAACTAACAATTTATAGTTATCCTTTTTGTATAAAGCGTTATGCAACATGATTTCATTCTTCAGATTTATAAGCTATCTAATGATTTTAGTTCTAATGTTTTGATTCATGAACAGTTTTGATTTTTAACTTTGAATATGTGTCTCTCTCCATATTCTAAAGCTTTGTGTTTGGAAACATGAATGAAAATCTTTAAAACTATGTTTTTTTATAAAAAAAAATATTTAATGTATTTTTTACAACAACCGAGTCATAGAAATCAAACCTGCCGAGTTGATACCAAGTCGGAGTTGGAGTCGGAGCCGACCCTCGTTCGTTTCTGAACAAGAGTCAGAGTTTTAAAACATTGATAGTAGCTAGGGTTCCAAAACTCTAAGTTTCTCCTTCAAACTCTTTCCAAGAGCTCTTTCTCCAAGCTCACAAAATGCACAAATGAATGAGGAGAGACCCCCTCATTTCCCTTTTTTAATAACCCACTTACCTTTTCCCTCCAATTAAATATTTACAAGCACTTTTCCTTTTCCTTTTTTTTTTCTTAATTTAATAAAGTGACTTTTATAAACTAATTAAAGAAAATTTTAATGCCGGAAAATGCTTAATTCGCCTCTGTGGTGATACTAGCCACCCAAAGCCCCTTTACATCATTTTTTCCCATAGATCTTTTTGCCTTGATTCCAACGAGTTATTACACTAAAGTGTTTATCCAAGTAATCAACAAAAACAACACCTTAAACATAATTAATTAAAATATGCCTGTTAATAATACCATTTACGGAAATCGTTGGAATGCAATGGAACTAAGAGCAAACTGTGTGGAATTGATCCCGATGATGAATATGGTAAGCGATCTTAGTCGGACCCATAAAACTCCTCTAAAACCCTCCAGACCCCCCATTGGAGTAATATTGCTCCTATGACCAGGCTGACACAAGCTTTGGAAAACCCTCCTAACCACCTCGCTAGGTAATCCAAAATTTGGGGACATTACAAACAAGGGGAAAAGAAGAAGGAGGACTTGTCAAAGTTCAAGTGCTACGAATGAAGTGAGCTCGGTCACTACAGTACGCAGTGTCCTCTTAGGAAGAAGGACAAGTAGGAGAAGCAGGAGCAGGCGACAACTTTAGTCGAGATAGACAAGTTGTCCTCCAGGTTGCAGGAAGACTTTGCTATGATGGTAGCCATACCTCCAAGAGTGAGGTGGGGCGACATGGAGTTGTAGTCCAAAACTGCAGGAGATTGGGTAGGGTCTTTGAGGTGTCCTCCTCATGGATCATTACCCTGCTACGGGGGCCCACAATATTCAGTAGCAGGATGGATCAATGTCAGTGATGTTGTCATATTTCGAATGACAATTGCAAACTAGTAGCAGTCAGGTGTTGAGTAGCGCAATGCAGTATTGGCAGCAGTGCAGAGTCAACAGTAGCGCAATGCAGTATTGGCAGCAGTGCAGAGTCAACAGTAGCGCAAATTCTTCAATGGATAGTGTAGTAGCTAGTAGTAGTTAGGACTCAGGAGACAAATGCATCATACTGAACATAATTGATTCAGTGTTTAGGATGCTTCTCAGTTGCAATAGTTGCAGGTGCAACAACAATAGATGAGAGGAAGTTGTAGTGCATAAGCAAAATTGATAGCAATATAGTAGTGTCAACAACAATACAGATGCAACATTAGAGTTGCATTGTGGTTGGTGGGCAGTATAGCCAGACATTAGTAGCGTGATAGAAGGTGGTACAGAGATATGGTGTTGTGAGAGAGTGTGCAACAATATTGAGAACACCTTCCTCGCTACGAGGGAGTGTTAGTTTCTATAACATCGGAGGTGTTCTAGTCTCAAACTTTGTAGAGAGGCTAAGACACATGAGTTCTAACTTCTCCATAACCCATAAATCATTTCCAGAAATTCCACCTAGAACTATCTCAATTAGATTATTAGCCTATTTTTAATTATTTCCTAAGTTTAGTGTTCTAGTCTCAAACTTTGTGGAGAGGCTAAAACACGAGTTCTCCATAATCCATAAATCGTTTCTGGAAATTCCACCTAGAATTGTCTCAATTAGATTATTAGCCTATTTTTAATTATTTCCTAAGTCTAAAATTAGGAAAAAGGGGCTAATTAATTAGAATTAATTGAGATAAGGTGTGAATCATCTAGAAAATCACACGGATCAACAAAGAATTAATTTGGGCTCTTGATTAAGTTTTAATCTTGGCCATTGGAAGTCCAACATAAGATTATAAGAAGAAGTCGATTGGTAGATGGAGAAAACACTTGTGAAAACCACAAAGAGTTTGATTTCCTTGGAGAGTTCGATTTTCCAAAAAGCCATCAGTGCTGGAAGAGTTCAAGCATTAGTGGGGAAGCATAGAGAGAGTGGGCAAAGACAGTGAGGCCGGAGGAAGTTCTCTAGATCTGGTGAAGTACATTGCAGAGAAAGTTCGAAATTTCTCTAGGAGGCTGCGCAGACCCTCAAAGGGTAGTTCAATTTTTGTTGTGGAGAAGACATCTGCAGTTCTAAAGGGCGGGTAGAGGTTCCAAAGTGTTAGAGAAGCATTTTCCCAGTGAGCAGCAGGTAGGACGACTTGATTAGCAGTTGATTTAGGCAACATTTGTGGCAGGCAACTTTAGGTTGACGCAGGGCCTGTGCAGACCTAGTTGGACGACTTGCTTTTCAGTGGCAGTCAAGTACCGAGATTGCTCAGAGTGAGGGTATTTTCCCTCAAGATATTTTTTCCAATATTTTCTCTGTAGGATTGCCAATTTTCGACATTCAGATTGTACTTAGAATTTCTCATTGCTGCATAATAATAAAAATCGTCAGTTGTTGCACCGATTTTCCCAAGTTGGGTTTTTTCTAGGGACATTTGTCCAAAAATAATTTTGTCAAATTTTTGTGTGTGCTAGCATTTCTGAGTTCCTGCACTATTATTTTCCGCAGTTTTTATTTGTGAAAGTTGTAGTTGGAATTATTTGGTATTTGCTATAGCAGATAAATTGTTAAATTAATTAACAATTAGAAGAATAATTTTCAGTTGCTGCACTAGGATTTTAGATTTGAAATTTTCATAGAAATTTTGTAACTAACTCTTTCTTTATGTCCTAATTTTTGAATATTATTGTAAAACATTGTTAGATTGCAAATTTGTGCATGATACTCATTGATAACAAGTAGATGAATGTTCCTAGTGGATTAGAATTTGTTTTTCTTCCATGAAAGTCCATTGATCTTGGGTGGGTAAATGCTAAAGAGTGATAGCTAGTGTATCACAATTTAACCTCCTTGAAGACAAATTTAGCTGAATTTCAAATCACATAGACTCCATAGCCCAACGATAAGGCAATGATCCAATAAAATTTGGTGATCACCCTCATTTTTCTATTCTTTTTCACCTTTCAAAAATTTTCGGCCCCTTCCCTAGATGGCCAACTAGGGCCTCCTGAGAATTGCGTTAGAGAGTGTTGAAATTTGGTACCGGAGAACAGGTGGTTCCCTAAGGATTTGATCTTTGGCCTAGGGAAAAGTGTCCAAAAGAATTTAATTTTTCTCCTAAAGTGACTTTATAATTTTTATAAAGTCAAATCTAATTTAAAAGTGACTTTAAGTGATAAAGTTACTAAAGTCTAATTTTTAAAGTGACTTTAATAAAGTCAATGTAAAATTAGAAAGGAAAAGTGACTTTGGAAATAAATGACTAAGGGGGTCTTTATTAAAGTGGGGTGAATTAAAAAATAGAAAGTGAGATTTAAATGAGCATTTAATCTCAGCCCTAGATCTCAATCTATTTCAGCCATTGGATTTAGGGATTCCCCAAAAGTCACTTAGGATTAGATTAAAGGAGGGAAAGGAGGAAAAGGTCAGATTATTCTTTCATGAGCAAATTGAGAGAAGGAGAGCAAGAGAGCAAGGGAGATTTCTAGACAGGGCAGAGAAGGAGGGAGTAGCTTGGCACACATTCCAAGGCAGCGTTCCAGCAAGTCCGTACAGCTGAGTTAGCACACAGTGAAAGGCAGATATTGGGCACGATTTTCTAGAAAGGCCGTACAACAGTTTTGGTTTAGATTCCAAGGAGGTTGTACAGTAAGTGCACAGAAATCGAGGAGCAGAAATCCGTACAGCAAGTGGTTGTACCTTGGCATGCTTTTCTAGGCAGAAATCCGTACAGTTGTACTGCTGTTTTTCTGCACAGAAATCGAGGAAAACTGTACAACAGCATTTATGGCAGCTTGCATGCTTTTCTAGGCAGTCCGTACAGTAGCATTTAAGGCTGAAATTTGGGCACAAAAATCGAGGAGGCCGTACAACATTTATCGCTGTTCTGTTTTGTTGTTTGCAAGTTTTTCCAGTTGGCTGTGAGGCACGGAAAACGAGATAAGTTGTAAAAGTTTGCTTGCTGATTTTTTTGCTGAATATTTCTCACTGTAAAAAGCATTTTCCAGAAATAAGGAGCTTTCGAACTGGTTTTCCCCAAGAGTTATAGGGGGTTTTTCGAGGGTCACCCTGACCAAAAGTCACTGTGTTTAAATGTGTTGAATGGTTGTTTGTATGTGTTGATATTTATTTCTGCATTTTCCAACATTCTGTAATATTTCCAGAATTTGTGTTTTCAACAAAATTTATTTTCCAGTTGTTGAATGTATGGATATGGGAAAGGGCATTTAACTATTTTGGAGAAATAAGGTGAAACTGAAAACCGGGTGGGAAATGAGAAATTTTTACAGAGAGGAGCTCTTGCAAAACCGCTTGGACAAGCTATTGCACTAGTGTTTCCTTTAGCCCTCCTCCAAATTTGAGGCAATTCCCATGGTTGGATTGTGATAAAACTCAAGCCCTAGTTGCATTCTTGGAAATGATCTTGAACCTCTTCGTGAGAGGTCTTCTTGAGGGTTTCTCACTTAGTATTAAGTGGAATAAATCATTTGAAACCCTTTCTCTACACTACGTTGACCTAGTGAGTTCCTTGGAGTGTCTCCTCCCACGAATATCATAAACCCTAGGTCTTGTGTAGTCCCATTCTAGTTCCTTCTTAAGAATAGAGAAAGCTTATATAAAGACATATAATCATCTAACAAATCTCCTTGATAGATCCTTATCATATATGGAGCCTTTACCTTAGGCATCCTTCTCATTATTGAATATCATTAACCCTCGGTCTAGGTCTCTTCCTCATAGGTCTTTTGTGGAGAGCCATTATCTTCTCTTGAATCATTGAGCCCTTATTTTGCGGCTCTCCTTTGAATGAGCCTTGGAAATCACATCATACCTTAATCATATCATCATTGGTGATTTCCCTAATACTAGGACTCCTCCCTTTAGTGAAAGTCTGTAAAGAGAAGGGGACACTGACTGAAGTGACAATGGGTCTTTGTCCCATTGTTGTCATTTGGTCTAGCAATTGTCTCTTGGGGACCTCTCCTAGGACCCCTGGTAGACTGTGTGGCAACAATAATATACATTAACTCTATACATTAGGACTAACCCAAGGCTATACCATCAACTCGCTCTCTAGCTTTGGGTGGGTTACTTGGGAGCGGGAGCGAAAACGGGGAGCGGGAGCAAAAACGGGAGCGGGAGCGACATTTTCAGAAGCTCTCGGTTTGGGAGCAAATCCCAGAGCGTTTTTTATATAATATATATATTTTTTATATTTTGATGCATATATGTCAACAAAAACATGTAGAATGATGAATTAGATATAAAAAACATTAAAAACATAGATTGAACCATATAACAACAATCATCTAGAAGTTATAATCTTCATCAACCATGTCCACAAGTTAGTAACATAGTAACATACAACATATTGGGTCTCATGATTCATCAATCTTAAAGTTTCAAGCTTTCAAAATTCAATATATAACATTTATCATCATTGATCACCAGAGTTGTACTTGTAAGCTAAGTGTAACCATTACAACAAATAATATCTAACATGAAATGAAACAACTTTCAACTTTCATGAAGCATCATATTTATAATTCATTACTAATGAGTTATAATTGCCAACTTCAAACTTAAATTGTCATATATTGTTTAAAAAAATATCATAATAAATATGAAAGAGTCAATAGTTATAAAAACTACTAGAAACTAGAAAAGACAAGTAAATTTATTATCTTTTGCTTATGCTTGGGCCTCTTGCCACCACGAGAAATGTCTATTTTTTTAGTCTTGTTGGAAAATCAGGATCTTTGTCATTAATATCACCCTCTTAGCATTAATATCCAGAGGTATCTTTGTCATTACCTCTGGATCTGTATAGGGATCTTTGTCATTAATATCACCCTCTAAGCATTAACATGAGATAGAAAAAGCATAGCATGTCAAGTCAAGATTTTGTTTGAGTGATGCATACATTTTTAGGAGGATCATGATAAAGGAGTTCGATAACCAATGTCACTAACATCAAGGTACATAGAGGGATTGGTGCTCTTGATTAAATACGAGTTCCATACCCTAAGACATGACAAAATTCAATGGAAACATTGCAATCCCCCAATCCTGAAATCCTGAAAAACTGATAAGTCTGCTGGATTTTGAATGAAATCTAAAATTCTACTTTCTCCATATGAAATCCAGTGAGGTCGGAACCACTCTCAAACATCCTCAGTCATTTCATGGTAATGTTAAAAATTTAAGTAAAAGGATGAAAATGAAGATTAAGGAGAATGTCACTTTTACTTTAAGAGTTTAACATTACCATGAATCACATATCAATACTAGGGCCATAGGCTTGATCATTAAGCTGCCCCACTCAAAACTTAACTTGTTTCTTTGAAAAAATTTTGCATTTGGAACATTACTGCAAAAAAAGTTAAATGCTTCCGAAAAGGCAGGGAGTTTTTTTTTTTAGGGAGCGCGCTCCTGCTCAGATTGTGAATTGGGAGTGGGAGCGAGAGGGGGGGGGCTCCCCCGCGACCCTGGGCCGTGTATATGTGGGAGAAAAAACTCAATTAGTTATTCAATGTTGAAAAACACGAATAATTAGTTAAGTGACAAAAGATCCCTAGAGTGAACTCACTTGATAGTAAAGTCCCAAACTACCTAGCCTGTTACATGACTTTATTCATCATGCTAGCATCATGTTTATAATATCCTCAGAGGGCTACAAAATTTGAGTACAAAATGAAGAGAGAGAGAAGGAAGGGGCATAAAAGCCCTGATGAAATTCGGAACTCTGAGTGATCTGAAAGTGCTGGAATGCTTTGTAACATACTTTGGTCATGGAGTCTTCAAAAAACTTCAAATGCAACTATAGTGGTCAACATGTATTACAATGTAATAACAACTGTTCTTCTATTCAACAAATAGGCTCAATGAAGCAACTTCTATCCAATCAAATCTCTGCAATGCTTGTGAACATTTATTAATCCCAAATTCCAATAAATACTAAAGCTTGCAAGAACAATATTAAGTAGCTCCAATAGTCAGCTTAAATCCTCAGCTCATATTCTGTCCTTGCATCATCATGCTTAGTCAACAGAACACTACCGAGCATATGGTCAACTTGATAAACCCTAGCAGATTTCATCAAACCCTAATGAGAGCACAAATTATCAACCATCCAATAGACAACTCATCATACAAATTCTCACACTAAGCTCTGTTCAATGAAAAACCCTTAGCATCTCACTACAACTCTGCTTTCCAAACTGCTGCCACTATTAAACCTTGGTATGCACCCTTTTATTCACCTCTAGTAGCATACATCAACGTGAAGGCTCCTTGGAATGTAAAAACCCTTAACAATGGCAACATATCGCTGTTAGTTGTTGTAGTATCAGATGTGTTCTAGCCGCGAAATTTGGTGGAGAGGCTAGAATATATGAGATTTCCAAAACCTAGAAATTGTTTATGGAAATTTCGCTTAGAAATGACTTAATTAGATTATTGACCAATTTTTAAACGTTTCCTAAGTCTAAACTTAGGGAATATGGTTAATTAGTCAATATTAATTAAGTCAAGGTGAGAATCATCTAGAAACTCACACGGATCGATCTAGAGATGATCCTAGCCATCGATTATGTTTTAATCTTGGCCGTTGGTGCTCCAACGATGGATTATAATAAGAGGTCGATGTGGTGATGGAGAGGACACTTGAGTAGTTCGATTTCTTGGTAGATTGATTTCCAGAGTAGCAGCAGTCAGTTGTCGGAGAGAGCTAGAGATTGAAGTAGTGAGTGAGGGGCAGGGACAGTGATCCAGAGGAAGTTTTCTATATCCAGAGAGGTAGCGACAAGAGAGTCGAGTTATCCCAGAGAGGCAGCGCAGAGCTCTGCGTAGTAGCTTCAGAGAGGGCAGTTCGATTTGCTGGAGAGAAAATCGTTCTCAGATCCAGAGGCTGGGTAGAGGTTCCAGAGGGTCAGAGAGACAAATTTCTCAACAGCAGAAGGCATAACGACTTCATTAGAAACTAGTCAGAGGCTAGACGTCATAGTGAATGCGCAGTCCACTGTAGAGGGTGACACAAAAGCTTAAGGAGGCTGACTTTTTTGTAGGCAAGTTTTGCCGGGATTGCTTGTGGAGGAAGGGTAAATTCTCTTCAACAATTTTGCTCGGATTTTCTTGCTGTGGATTGCCAGTTTCAGGCATCTAGATTGTACTTATATTTCATTGCTGCATAATCAGAAAGACTGTCACTGCTACACCGGTTATCCCATGTTGGGTTTTTTCCAGGGACATTTGTCCAAAAAAGTTGTCTCATATTTTATGTGTGTGTGTGTTAACATTTCTTAGTTTCTAGTGCATTATTTTTCTGCAGTATTTTATTTGTGAAGGTTGCAGTTTTTTTATTTCGATATTTGCTGTAGCAGATAATTTGTTAAATTAATTAACGATTAGGAGAAATAATACTAGTTGCTGCAATAAGATTCTAGTGTAGGATTTTTCAGATGGTATCAGAGCATAGTTGATCAGCCGGAAAGCTCAGAAGCGAAAAAAGGAATTTCGTTGTTCAATAAGAGCAGCAGGCCGAAATTCCCAAGGGCAGCACAATATTTTGCTAGGAGGCCGAGTTACTAGAGGAAACTCGATTTTTTAGAGCAGAAAAATTCGATTTCGCAGATAGAGTAATTCCAGAGGTAGAGTGAGCAACTCAGATTTTTCGTTGGGGAGATCTCTAGCTGGACGCAAAGGGTTTTGCAGTGGTTCGCTAGAGCATAGCCAACGTTAGGTGGAAGAGAGAGAAGCACACACAATTGAGGGAAAATTCTCCTTTGGGAACTTCTAGTTGTAGAAGTTTGATTTTCGTTGTAGATTGATAGTAGTTGTGAGCAAATCTTCTCACTCCAGAAGGGAGTGCAAATAACAAAGTAGCAGTCAAGCAAAAGGAAAAAGGGAGTTTTCGACAGTTCGTTGAGATGGCCACTGCAGGGTTTCGTGATCAGGATAGTTTGGATGGAGCTTCTGACTATTTCATTTGGAAGGCTAGGATGTCCTTCCTTCTAGATGAATATGGCCTGAAATCCTACATTGATGATGTTGTGGCAGTTCCCTAGGACGCAGATCAACAGAAAAGATACAAGAAGGTGATGGCGCGGGCGAAGCAGTTGATCTTGGATGGAGTTCGGGATCATACAGTCTCACATATAGTTGGCAAAGATACTGCCAAATAGATGTGGGATGCTCTCTCCACGTTATACCAGGGAACTTCTGAGCAGTGGAAGATGTTTCTTGAGGAGAAGCTAAGATGCATTCGGATACAGAAGGGGGAAGGCATAGATTCCTTACTTACTAGGATTCAGGAGATCCAAGACCAACTGTCAGCTGTTGAGGCAACGCCACAATCCATGGAGCTAATGCGATTGGCACTCAATTTGAAAATTCCTAGAACTAACAATCTCAGGAATCCTACTGCATTCGATTTAATCTACTTCTCCTAGATTGTAAACTATGTTACAAACTTATTTCAGATTTCTTCATGAAATATCGAAGTAAATTACTGAAGCAGCCTACTCCAATTTAAATATGATTTTGAAACATAGAAACTGAGCAAGGAAAATAGAAACACATAAGACAATTATTTTTGGACAAAAGTCCTTGGAAAAACCCAATGCAGGAAAATGGGTGCAGCAACTCTGAGGGTTTATTATTATTAAGCAGTAGAAAATTTTGAATACATCACTGAATACCTCACAGGGTTATTTAGTTACAGAGAGAAATACTGGCAGAAGCTTTGTGAGTTTTACCTCACACAATCACTGAGAAATCTGGGCTGATCCAGTTGTTGGATGAAGTGCCCCTAGCAGGCACTGTGCTATCTCTGCGCTGCCTCTATGCTGTCCCAGTATCAACCCTTCCAAGATTGCGTCACACAACTGGGGAATCGATCAGTAGCCCAGAGTCATTGCTCTCAGCCTCCCGGTCTCACACCCCGACTTTCGGTTGCTGAAACTGACCCTTTGCTTTGATTTTCGACTTTCTCTCTCTGCCTTTACGTCAATTTTGCGTGGCCCTTCTGGCCTTGCGTCAGCCTCTGCGTCAAGGCTTCTGGATCACTTGCTACCTCTCTCTGCTGATGTATCTCTGGCTGAGAATCTCTCTCTTTGGAAGCTACTATCCCTGCCTCTCAACTGCAAGATATTTCCTTAATCGATTTTTCCTCCTGAGAACTTCTCACTTCAGAAAATAAAATTTTCTCTATCTCTCTGTGTTTTGCAAATGACCTTCAAGCTCCTTCTTATATCTTCCTGTTGGACAACCAATGACCTAGATTACATATTAATCAAAGTCTCTGATCGTTTTGGCTTGTTCCATGGCTTTTTCTAGAAGTTTCACCACTGAATAGATTAATACCCATTAATATTTTAATTTTCCTAAGTTTAGACATAGGAACCCCATTAAAAATATTAATTATTTTAATAAAATAACTTCTGGGTGGAATTTCCCAAAATGCTTTATGAGTTCTTTGGAATACCTGTGCCAAAGCCTCCCTGCAAAATTTGAGGCCTAGAGCACATCCGATGCTACCCGAAATCAACACTCCCTCTTAGCGAGGAATGTGCTCTAGCAATACACTGCCTCTCTGCATGCTCTAACTCTGAAGCATCATCTTTGTGCTGCTGATGCCTGGCATGCTGTCCATCAACCACTGCGTTGCGGCTGGCACTGTACTGCTGCCTTTGACACTGCCACTGCCAATGCTACATCTGTACTGTAGCTCCCTCTCAAATGCTACATCTGCTATGCTGCTAGCACTGCCACTGCTGACACTGCATTCGTACTGCAACTCAGTTGCTGAGGGAAGCCACTGAAAACACCCAAAACTAGATAAGTATCCAGTGGATACTCCTCGGTGTTGAAATCCTAATTGTTGCTAGTCCCATGCTGCCTCTGAAGCCATTGCGTTGTTGAAGCTTTGCACTGTGCCTCCTTGCACTGCTGCCTCTTTGCTTTGCGCTTTTCAGTCTCTGGATCTCCTAGCCATTGCATCTATCGAATCAACACTCCATGGCACCAACTAAAACTCCACCATCCCGCTACTACTGATCATGGGCTCCCGTAGCAAGGTGACAATCGAAGAGGTGGGTTCCTTAATGATCCTGCCCATCTGTAGCATCAAGCTCTCTTAGAATCCAGTGTTTCACGGTCGGTCAAAGCATATTGATATCTAGTGTCACTTTGTCAGAGACTGTGTCCAACGAGGAGCTGTACAGTTGAGCTATACTGCTATAGGAGAACAGGTGGCCGACATCCTCACCAAGCCCCTTGGAAGAACCAAGTTTGATTATTTCACGGAGAAGATGGGGATAATAAAGAATCCATTTCAGTAGCAAAAATGGGTATGATGTTGCAGTGCAGCGGCAGTAGCATGATGCAACATGATGAGAAGGAATTTGCAGTGCAGATGCAGTGTTGGGAAGAAGGACCAACAACAGCACGGATGTAGAGGGAGTTGCAATGCAGATGTAGTGTTGGGAAGATGGACCAACGACAACACGGATCTAGAGGGAGCTGCAGTACAGATGTAGCAGTGGCAATGATAGAGCCATGGGCAGCAGTACAGGATGCAACAATGCAGAGGATGATGGGCAGGGGGTATTACTAGAGCACAATCCTCGCTAAGAGGGAGTATTGAATTGGGGTAGCATCGGATGTGCTCTAGCCTTGAAAATTGGTGGAGAGGCTAAAGCACATGAGATCTCCAAGACTCAGAAATTGTTTGGGTAGATTCTAACTGGTTTGGGTGATATTAAAATAATTAATATTTTTAATGGAGTTCCTAAGTCTAAACTTAAGAAAAATAAAATATTAATGGGTATTAATATAAAACTGGGTTAGAAGGTTCCAAAAGCCATGGATCAAGCCAAATCTAATCTTATCGGTTGATTAGAGATTTAATCTCGGCTGTTGAAGGACCAACGGGAAAAGTATAAGAAGAGGCTTGAGGGTCAGTTGGAGAACACACTAAGGGAGACCAGTCAATTCGATTTCTGGAGCGGGGTTAGCTAAGAAATTCGAACTAGTGGTTTGGAGAGCAGCAAGTACGGAACATAGAGTCAAGAACAACACCAGGGGAACATCGCAGAGGTTGGAGAGGCAGATGCAGAGGCTGCAGACTATGCAGTCACTTGAGGGCCTGCGTGTGTGACGTAGAGAGGCCCAGTGCTGACACAGGGAGGCAGGGGCTGATGCAGAGGGTCTGGGAGTTACACAGAGGTCAGCGAGGCTGACTTTGAGACTGGGAGAAGTGCTGAAGAATTTTCTCTCTGTTGGGTAAGCCAGTTTGGCACCCAGCTGTATTGAAGAATTGCTGAATAATAAAATCCTCCCTTGCTGCACCAATTTTCCCACATTGAGTTTTTTCAGGGACTGATTGTCCAAAATATTTGTGTCAATGTGTTCTTGTGCATGTGTTTGTTTCTGTATTATGATGTGATATCTGCAACAAAATTTATTTTAATGTTTATTAAAGGATTTTCATAAATAATGTATTGGGAAATAAGTAGGACAAATAAATCAGTTGTTGCAGTAATAGATTTTTCACAATTATTTTGACAAATTTTAAACCTTTGACCTTTGGGGTTAAGTCAAAGTCAAAATTTTGGGGAAATTAACTCAAAATTCTAATTTGAGTTAATTAAAATGCATTTAATTGAAAAATTCGAATTTCCCCAAATATTTTAAATATTTCAACGAATGAGATTAAAAGAAATTTTAATCTTCATCAACGACCGAGATTGCTTTTATGAGGATCACTCGAACTAACCGTTGGAGGATTTATCTTTAAATAGGAGGTCATTTGTCAGTTGATCCATCCGATCTTTGAGTCGTGTGCTAAGCAAAAAGCTCTTGTGTAAAATTTTTATGGATAATAAAAAAAATTTTGGGGTTAAATTTTGCTGGTGTTACTCTTCATGGAAATTTTGTAAGATGTGTTGTTTTCATGCATATTTTTTTTTTAGCCATTGATGGTAGCTTCTGAAAAGTGATTTGAGTACATGTATCTTGCTTAGTCGCTGGGGTTTAAGTGATAATTTAAATTTTGAATGTAATAACACGTATCTCTATTTATTTGAATTTTATTATCATATTCTCGATCTATTTTGATGGTTGGACTGAGTTTGCAGGAAAATCTTGATTTTTAGATCCTCGGGCGTTAGGGGAAGTTTTCAGTTCAACCAGCTAACTCCCGATCTGTGTTTTCTAAAGAGCCCAGCCAAATTAGCTTCGGGTTTATCATAAGATTTTATGTGTGATATATGAAGGGTTTTGAGCTAAGCACCTTCTTTAAAATTTAAAAATTTAATTTTTATGTGGAAAATTGATAGATCTGTAAAATTTTTGGGTTTTCTGAATTGGGTTTTTATTTATTTTTGTATATCTGGGTTCTGGGTATTTTTGTTTTCAGGTATAGGTTGCAGATTTGCAGGTGAAGTTTGATTTGAAGCCAGATCTAGGCCCTGGAGGGTAAGATCTGACCTCTAATTCATTTTTTGCAGGGACATTATCTAGCTTTTTTGTGGTTCAGGGGTTTAATTTTTTTTTTGAAATCTTGAAATAATTTTACAAGGGTTTCATTGATAAATCTGAAGCAGAATATATCAACTTAATCAAAAATTTTTGGGATATTTTTGAAGGGTTTTATTAGGCTACCATTTTCCTTTCTGTCTGCTGCATTTTTCCCTTTGGAAAATTTCGAATTTTTTTTTACTGTTTGCGTTTTGGGTTTTTTTCTAGAAAATTTTGGGTTTATTTTTACCCTTGTTTGCCCGCGTTTTTTACCTCTGTCTCTCCTCAAACCCTTATGCTCTCCATCTCTTCGACCCTCAAATCCGTGGCCTCCTCTGCATCCTTCTTAAACCTCCATTCCTGTTGGCCTACAAATCTCCTCTCCTCCGTCGTTGCTGCGAGTTGCCTTCATCTATTGCAACCTGCTCGCGTCAGCTCCCTCCTACCTACCCGCATGCTTGTCCCTCTTTGCGCTGCCATAAACCTTGCCTTCGTTGTCCTCCCGTTGCTCCTTCGAACTCCATTCCTTAACCTCCCTGCAGTCATACCCGCGGCCTGTATCATCCCTGCAAAACAAACCTCACTGCTCTGCTTGCAAACTCCTATTTGCCGCCATCGAACTCACCTGCAAGCTCCTTGCCTTCGCATCCTTCGCATTCTTACTCCTCTTCGCTGCCGCTGTCAAGCCCCAACCTGCACTGGAAACAAAACAAACACTTAGATTCTTTTTTTCATTTGTTTTGTATTCGCTTTTAGGGTTTTATTAGGGTTTAGGTTAGTTCTTTTTCTTAATAATCAGATTTCAGTTTTTTTTGAATTCGTTTTAGTTTAAAGTTTCAATTTTTTTTTTTTTAAATTTTTGATTTGATTTTATTTTGTTTTACATTTTTTCAATTTCTTTTTTATGATTTTGATTTTGTTTTTTTGTTTACATTTAAAAAAGCTTTAAAAAACATAAAATTTCTAAATATCTAATTAAAAAATTATAATTTTTTTTAAATTTGAGAATTAAGAACGAAATAATTAAAGGATTTGCCCTTTCACATTAAATATTTTTAATGTGGCCTATGGCCCATCAAAAATTTATTTTATTAACCCTTCGATTTGTTTCACTTCTTCATTTTTCACATTAAAGCAATTGCCTAAGGAATAATTAAAATACTGATTTAAAGTTGGTGTTTTTGGTGTTAAGTGCAAAATCTTAATTTTTCGTGATTTCTCTATTGTCAAGGTGCGATAAATGTTAAAAAAAAAACATATTGATTGTTAGAGAAAGATTATTTTGCTAGATTATCCTATATGCTAAAGTTTTGGGCATTTTACAATTAAATGTTCATGATCATTGCTTTGCTACATTATAAATTGCTCTGAGTGACTTGTTATTGTTTAGTCTTTGGTTAATTCACATTAAAGACACTGATCTATAGTCATTTTTATCTTGTGATTGTGTCTTATTTTAATCTATCTATCTCAATTAACTGAGACTTGCTTTAAATTCATCAAGTTGTTCATCCTTAAAATCTCCTAGAGCCTGTGTTCCACAGGCTATCCTCATCCATTAACCTTAGGGACTACCCCCCTTGACTTGTCTTGGAGAGTGTCTAAACGGAGTGAGTAAGGATTAGAGTGACAACTCTTACTCTGAGCGTTGTCGCGGTGCCTAGACAATTTGTGCGACAACAAGACTTAATCTTGGCCGTTGATTCCTCAACTGGAAAAGTATAAGAGGAGGCTTGAGGGTCAGTTGGAGATACATTAAATGATGAAAGAATTTGATTTTTTTGGGCGGGGTTTGCTGAGAAAATTGAGTTAGTGATTAGAGTTGTAGTGAGGGGCAGTTCAGCAAGGGATTTTCATTCGAGGCTGAAGAATACATAACAGAGAGGCATCACAGTGCTCAGAGAGACAACGTAGGCCCCAAAAGGGCTGATGTAGAGGCTGTAAAGCTGATGCAAAGGACACAGAGGGTTGACGCAGAAGCCGTAGAGGCTGACGCTGGGCCCAGAGGCAGCGCTGGGAAGATTTTGTGGGGCAGAATGGGAGCATATCAACAGATTTTGGGCTAGGATAGGGTGACACAGCTCTTGGAGGAGTGATGTAGTTCCAAAGCAGTGCTTGGAGCAGTTTTCGCTATCTAGCATAAAGAACAGTCGGAGTCGCTGTGGGGTTTGATCATTCGTTTGCTGATTTGTCGGAATATTTGTCTCTAGATAGAGGTACTATTGGCAAGGATATTCTTTGTTGGGTGAGCCATTTTTGGCACCCTAGTTGTATTCACGAATATGCTTAATAATACAAACCCCTATATGCTGCACCGATTTTCTCGAATTGGGTTTTTCAGGGGACAATTGTCCAAAAATAACGGTGTCCCTTGTGTTATTGTCTCAATTTATTTCAGTGCATGATCTGTATATTTGTGAAGGTTGCAATAGTGTTTACTTTGATGTTTATGCAATTAAATAACTTGTTAATGTAAAGAACAAGTAGGAGATTGTGAACCAGTAATTGCAATAGGGGTTTCTAATTTGTTAGATTAAGGAATTTTCACACTCCTTTGCTGCTCAACAAATGAGAAACACTGATTTCCTCGGCAATAAATCACTGAGGAAGTATTCCCTCACTATGCGATCTATTTCTTCCTTCTAACGACTTTTCTATCCACACCCAGCTTGCAGAAAACTGCGTCCCTCTAGCTCTGCGAGACTTTGCGTATCTCCCTCTGCCTCGACAAATTCTCGATCTTGCAGTCTTACCTCTCTGTTGGCCCACTCAGAGAGAGACATCCACGAAAATATAGCCCTCCTGTCTAGAACTGCGCTATCCCTCATGGATTCGAACTGCTGCTTGCTACAACAAGTTGACCCTTGTGTCAATGCTAGATCTGCTCTTCCTATTTCACATCAACAACTCTGATACCATGTTTCTAGATTTAACAATCTCAGGAATCCTACTGCAACTAGCTGAATCTACTTCTAGATTGTAAATTATGTTACAACTTATTTCAGATGTCTTCATGAAATATCGAATTAAATTACTGAAGCAACCTTACACCAAATTAAATATGATTCTAAAACATAGAAACATATAGGACCCAGTCATTTTTGGACAAAAATCCCTAGAAAAACCCAATGTGGGAAAACCGGTGCATCAACTTTGAGGATTTATTATTATTAAGCGGTAGCAAAATCTAAATACATTATTGAATACCTCACAGGGTTATTTAGTTACAGAGAGAAATATTAGCAGAAGCTTTGTGAGTTTTATCTCACACAATCACTGAGAAATCCAGGCTGATCTAGCTGTTGGATGAAGTGACCCTGGCAGGCACTACGCTATCTCTGCGCTACCTCTACGCTGTCCCTACATCAACCCTTGCGTCACCCAACTGGGGAATCGATCAGTAGACTAGAGTCATTGCTCTCAGCCTCCCGGTTTCACACCTTGACTTCCGACTGCTGAAATTGACCCTCTGCTTTGATTTTCTACTTTCTCTCTCTGCCTCTACGTCACTTTTGTGTGGCCCTTTTGGCCCTGCGTCAACCTTTGTGTCAAGGCTTCTTGATCACTTGCTGCCTCTCTCTGCTGATCTATCTCCGACTGAGAATCTCTCTCTCCGAAAGTTGCTATCCCTGCCCCTCAACTGCAAGAGATTTCCTTTATCAATTTTTCCTTCTAAGAACTTCTCACATTAGAAAATCGATTTTCTTCTATTTCTTTGTGAGTTTTCCAAATGACCTTCAAGCCCCTTCTTATATCTTCCTGTTGGACAACCAACGACCTAGATTACATCTTAATCAAAGGCTCAGATCGTTTTGGCTTGATACCATTGCTTTCTAGAAGTTTCACCCCTGATTAGATTAATATCCATTAATATTTTAATTTTCCTAAGTCCTCAAGCCCCTTCTTGTTGGCATTATGATTCTGGTTTGGCTCTATGGTACAGGTATTGTACTTGATGGCAACTCACTCATGTGGCAGTTCTCAGTTTAGGCACTCAAAATCATGGAAATTAAGATACCCGCAGGTACGCCGTCCAAGGGGTGCGGACATGCACACAGGTGCTCCGTTCAGAAGTTGCGTTCCCCAGTTTCACTCTCTCCAATGCATAAAAGCGCATGCACGTGGGAATCTTCATGAATGGTTCATGGTATTAGTCCGACAATTTTTTTTGATCCTATGGTTTTGGTCCGTGGTATTGCATCTACAAATATTGATCCAAGGTATGGGGTTCATGGTATTGTGTTATTATGGTTTTGGACCATGGTATTATGAAAGGCTTGCCTATAAAAAGGAAAGGAGATCTCTTGGCCATATACTTGTGAAAATTTGAATATCTTAAGATCTGAAATTTTGGGTGAATGATTTTAAAAGCTAGATCTAAATCAAGGAGAAAACTTAAGGCGAATCTATTGATAAGTCATGATCTCTCGGGCGCATGAGCAGATCTGTGGATCTCACTGATTGTGGCACATTAGAGGACTGGTAATTTGGCCCTAATCAGAAGTCCGCAGGCGATCCGAAGGCGCAGACCGGGGGTACGCAGTGCAGCAAAAGGCGCAGTGCGGGGGTACGCAGCGCAGCAAAAGGCGCAGTGCGGGGTACGCAGTACAGTAAAAGGCGCAGTGCGGGGGGCACACAGTGCAGAAAAGGGCGCAGTGCGAGGTACGCAGGCAAAAAGAAGGCACAGTGCGGATGTACGCTGTAAGTCAGACAGTAGAGGTGCGGACCTGAGAAGAAGTACGCAGAGCAGAAGAACGACCAGTGCGGATCTGCGCAGTTTAATCTCAGAAGAGCTGCGGATATACGCAGGCCCCTATTGGTGAAGTTGCGGACTTATCTTGAAACATTTGTTGACTATCTTTTATCTATTGCTGCAGAATTCTGGGTTTAGATTTCTGGTATTCTTTTTCTGTTTACAGCATTCTGAAGAGTTGGGTGATTCATTGGTTTATTGTATAAGGAGATTGGGTGATTTGCATGTACTTGATGATTATTTGATCTTCTTGGATTCAGTTTGAAAATTAATGAAACGTGGTCCTTAAAGAAATAAAAGAGCTAAGGGGGTTGTAGCTTCCTTCCAGGAGAGACTAGAAAACGAGAGAGAGTTGTAGCTCTCTGCAGGTTGCAGCCTGCGTACTGGTAAAGGACTGCACCAGTACAAAATCATTGTAAAAGAAGTTTCTAATTGAAAG